>JAIPRL010004079.1:0-34449 GCA_025469235.1 Pemphigus obesinymphae | reverse complement strand
TGCGTTGATGTGGGTTCCGGGTAAGCCAGACACGAACCCTCTTTGGTGGCGGCTAAAGTTTGTGTAATGCCTGACACTTAAGTCGATACTCTTCTCTATTATACGCCTTACTACACTAAATATAGTATTTGGACAGCTGTTAACGTCCTCCGGATTTCCTTTGTCTTTGTACAATAATATTGTCCGTCCTACTCTGAATTTTGAAGGAACATATTTCCAATTCAACATAATGTTAGATATAACATTGACAACATTAACAACTGACAGTATTTGTTTTTTTTATACATGATTCTTTATGTCGATTCCAATTTGTGATGTTCATTGAATCACGTTTTTTTCCACAAACAGGACACGAGGACTTAATTTCAAAATTCAAATAGTATAAAACTTTTTGTGTATTTTGTGGATAACTTGGAAATAAAAAAATGTATGACGGTAATATCAAACTTTATTGTGTACACCGATCGTATAATGATAAAATAAATAATCACTTGATGGGTAAAACGCAAATAGTATTAGGTATGCATATTGGTATTTGGCATACTTACATAGCTATTTATAGACATCGGCCGGTTCGTAGAAAATACGGATAAAACCCTTGATAAAACTGATAACATTAATTTCGTAATAGTTCCTGTGGTGTTTTAATACTTAATTTGAATTAAAACAATAAATAAGTTCATTTTATAAAAGATCTTTATTATTATAAACTCTGTATTGAATACATGAGACGAGAGTGTACGAAACACTTGATCACTATACCTATATGATAGATAAAGCCATATGGGTATATCAATATCTAATCAAAGTGATAACAATAATCTAATGATAATAGTGCTCACTATTATCACATCTCTCTTTTTTTTTTCAGTTACAAACTATTTAAACAAAACATTATTTAAACTTTTTAATATAACATAATTACCATAACATTGAGCTTGTGCACTTAAATATTACATACTACTTAAATTAACAACTAAACAATATAGGTTTACACATAAGTAAAATAAAATAATATAGGTTTACACATAGGTAAATTAGGTACACATCATAATTATTATAGGTAACACACAAATAAAATAAAATATTATAAATTTATAATACTTACAATTTATATCTTATAATATTAATTAATTAATTAATACTAAGAGCACTCATCATGTCACTTTGTAATCCTTAAGATAACCTTTCCTTACTCTTTCCGACTTTTTAACCGATACATTCATTTCTTTTGAATGATTCTCATTTTCCATGGTATTTTCTGCACTATTTAATATTATTCTGTGCTTTAAAAATCTTCTATTTCTTAATAACGTCCCCCCATTAACAATCTTAACTTTGAAATTCCTATCACTAGTTCCTTTATCTATTATTAACCCTTTACTCTAGAAATTGTTTTCATTCCTAATTTGGATCCAAACTGGATCGCCTACTTCAAAATGTTCACTCTTTATAACCGTTCTATCATACCAATGTTTTTGCTTCTTTGACCTCTTAATTAATTCTTCTTTTACTTGACTACTATCTTTAACCTTGGAATTGTCTATACTGGGAATTAATGATCTCACTTTTCTCTTGAACAATATCTCAGCTGGAGCTGGAATGAGTTCACTAATTGGAGTGTTTCTATACTCCATCAGACATTTATTCCAATCGAGACCATCTTCTATAGCTTTAATTAACATTTTTTTGACTGTTTGTATAGCCCTTTCCACCATTCCATTTGATTGAGCATAGACTGGGAAAGAATTGACCAATTCCACATCAGAATCTTTAGCAAACTGTTTGAATTGCTCTGATGTAAACTGTCTGCCACCATCCGATTTCAAAACACATGGAATCCCAAATCTAACAAATATAGGAACTAATTCTGATATTATATGCTTGGAATCAATTTTTTTCAACAACGCTATCTCTACATATTTTGAAAAATAGTCTATTACCAATAGAAAATTATTATTATTAATATAAAATATATCTATACCTAAAACCTGCCAACTATTATCTGGGGTTTCACTTGGTTTCATAAATTCTTTACTCTTTGAGCATTGATATTTTGCACACAGATCACAACTTTTCACCTTTAATTCAATGTCCTTATTTATATTTGGCCAATAAGCTGCTCTCCTCGCTCTGAATTTACACTTTTGTATACCTAGATGATTGAAATGTATTTTATTTAAAACCTCTTTTTGCAAAGATAATGGTACCACTATTTTATTATCCTTTAATAACAGTCCATTGCTAATTACTAATGAGTTACGCACATTCCAATAAGCTTTTAAATTGTCTGGTATTTTACTAAAACATGGCCAACTTGTTATAACCCATTGCTTAATGACTCTTAAATCTTTATCATTCTCTGTCTCTTTAATATATTCATACAGTTTTGTGGTCGACATAAGAAAATGTTCGACATAAGAAAACGTGCTTTGACTTTCAATTTCTGCTACTTGTAAACTATCATTTGCCTCTTGTAAATCCTCAATAAATGCTCTTGAAAGTTTTTAAATGTTATATTAAATTCATACATCTGAAGTCTAATTCTCATTCTCTGCAATCTTAATGGTATGTCTATCAATGGCTTTTTGAATATATACTCTAAGGGTTTATGATCACTTTCTATAGTTATTTTCCTACCATAAATAAACTGATGGAACCGCTCACAACCCCAAACCATTGCAAAGGCTTTAGATGCATAAGCAACTGGTAAGTTATCCTGAAGTAAAACTGCACCTATCCCATACTGTGAAGCATCAACAGATAACATTATTTCTTTATTTGGATTATAATATTGTAAAACCGGAACCTTACATAAATCTTCTTTTAATTTATTCCAAATATTTTCCTCATTCAAACTCCACTGAAAATCTCTTAACGGCTTTGTTTTGTCTGATGCATGAGGTATAAATTTTGATATATAATTATACATTTCTAAAAACCTTTCAATATCTTTTTACATTTTGGTTGTGTCATTTCTTTTATGGCTTTTATCTTCTCAGGGTCTGGCCTAACACCGGTACTAGAAAATTCATGACCAATAAAAATTAATTTACTGACTGTCCATTCACACTTGTCTTTATTTAACTTAACATTATTTTTTACTAATCTATGCAGAACATTCATTAATCTAGATCTGTGCTCTTCCTCATTTTTTCCAGACACAATGATATCATCCATGTATACTTGTACCCCTTCAAGACCTTCTAATACCTGGGAAAAATGTTTGTAAAATATCTCTGGTGCTACATTCAATCCAAATGGAAGTTTACAAAAACAATATCTTCCTAACGGTGTGTTAAACGTTGTTAACTTAGAGCTTTTTTCGCTCAGAGAAATTTGATAAAATACTTTTTTTGCATCTAATCTACTAAAAATAGTTGCTTCTGACATTTTACCCATAATTTCCTCTACAGTAGGCAAAGGAAAATGTTCTCTTTTTAAATTTTTATTTAGGTCTTGTGGATCTAAACATATTCTCAACTCATTATTAGGTTTTCTTATTACAACCATAGAATTAACCCAATCTGTAGGAACATTCACTTTTTAATTATACCCATGTTTTCTAATTTACTTAATTCAGTTTTTAATTGATCTAATAAAGGAATAGCAAATTTTCTTGGTGCATGAGTCACTGGCTTAGCATCACTTTTTAGTTCTAAATTATAGTTTTGTTTGAAATTACCTATACCTTGAAACATGTCTTTAAACTTTTTTTCTATTTCCCATTTTAAATTAAATTTATTAGGATTTATTTGACAGATGTTTACTCTATTAATTAACTTAAGTTGCACACATGTATCCAATCCTAAAATTGGTACACAATTATCATTGTTTACAACAAAAAAACTCTAAATGTCGTTCCTCATTTGACTTAATTTTACACAATAAATTAATTTTACCTAAAGCATTAATATCTGTACCTGAATAATTTATGAGTTTTTCTCTACACTTCTTCACCGTGATTGGTGTTAATCCCACTTCCTTCAATACTGAGAATGGAATGACGTTGGCTTCTGCTCCAGTATCCAGTTTGAATTTGATTTTTCTGCCTTGAACCTGCAGCTTCTCGTACCACTGATCCATCTTCTTGGATGCTTTGGGACATTCACTTTTGTTGACATTTTTGCAGAATACCGCTCCTAGACAGGTCTACTGAGTTATCAGACTCAGGAATCTTACTGTTTTTTATGAAAATTTCCTTGATCGTGTTCATTTTTTTCGGTTTCTTCTAATCACTCTTGTTATTGCCACCTGACCCAATATTAGATTTACATTTTATAGCAAAATGGTTATGCCTATGACATTTCATACATTCCTGTTGATAAGCAGGACATTTATTAACATCATGCGTTCTACCACATCTTGAACAGTTTTTTATTCTTTTAACCGTCATATTTTTGGTGTTTGATTGTCCTTGCTTAAATTGTTTATCCCGTTGTTTACTTAATTTCAATATTGATTTTTCTTCTACAGCCGTGTTATTCATAAGCTGTTTTTGATCTTGAGCCGCTTGATATTTTTTAGTTAAATCAATGAGTCTTTCCAAGTCAAGTCAGTCTCTGACAGAAATTTTTATTGTAATTTTTTATCATAATTACCAGCCACTATACGATCTCTGATGAGACGGTCTTTCATCGCTCCAAAGTTACAATTCTCACTTAATTTTCTTAGTGCTGATAGATACTCACCGAAAGTTTCATCTACTTTCTGTTCACGGATGTTAAATTTGTAAGCCTCAACACATTCATTAATTTTTTGTTTATAAAATACATCAAATAGTTCAATTGCCTTATCAAGTTCTGTTACCTCTACTGTTGTCTTAAATGTATCAAAAACATCTCTAGCATCCTCCCCAATGATATGTAAAAAGATTGCTAATTGTTCATCTTTTTTCTTTTTCGATATTTCAGCAGCCACTTTGTAGATGTTGAAATTTTTCTTCCATTTTGGCCATTCAATATGCGCCTCGTGGATATTTAGTTCCTTGGGTGGTTCTAAATTATCCATTATTATCTAATTGATCCATACGATTTATTAATTTAAATAACACTGACCGACTGCGCCATGTGGTGTTTTAATATTTAATTTGAATTAAAGCAATAAATAAGTTCATTTTATAAAAGATCTTTATTATTATAAACTCTGTATTGAATACACGAGACGAGAGTGTACGAAACGTGTACGTAAAATATTTTAATTTTAATAATTGTAGATAGTAATTTTATTTTATTCTAGTTATACCTATTTAACTCATTCACTGCGTACAGACACCTTGGTATCTTATGCATTCTACAATGACTTTAATTGGTGTCTATACATATTATAAGAAAATTATTTAATATTTTATTTGTGTTGCTTATGGCAATAAAAGTAAAATTATTATTAAAGTAGTATACAACCTTAAATGTTTTTATTTAACACTAATAATTAACTTTTTTCTTTATAATAAAACCTTAGTATGCTCGTAGATAGAGGCAAAAAAGTATTAAATGTACGCAGTGAATGTTTACCTATTCATGATAGATACATAAAAAAAATATCGTGAAATAATGTAATTGTTCATTATTTATATATATATTTCGTTTTTATTTCAGAGAATTGTTTAAAATGTGGCTAAAAATAAAAGTACTATTATGGAAAAGCTTACAATTACGGAAGAGGCATTGGTTTACTACTATTATAGAAATAATAGTACCATGTTTGTTATTTTACTTTATGTGTTACTTAAAATCGGTATTTGGACATGGTAGTAATACTGATAAAATAGTAATAGATCAAATTATACCAAGCCCAATACCCGAAGAAACATTGCATGCAGATTTTATTCATAAATACTCATCAGGATTTTTCATCTATACTCCAAAAACAACAGAAACGGATAAAATTATGAAAATTGTTGCAAATAAGTTGGACATTTTTCCTGATAATATTGATACGGCCAACAGTGAAGGTGAAATGATTACAAAATTTAAAAAAAAATTCAATAGCAGCGAAGAGCATATTTTTAATTCAAAAGGATTTGGAATTGTTTTTGAAAAAACTACAATGTCCAAAGTTTTTAAGTATAAAATAAGAAATACTAATGATGTGTGGCTAACAGATAAATTGTTTCCATTGTATGAAACACCAGGACCTATGGATTTTGGAGAAGTCTACTTCAAACAGGGATTTCTATCATTACAGTTAACTTTAGATAAAGCATTTATTAATTTAAGTATCCCTAATAGCAACACGTATAATATAACTGATTATAATTTTGAAATTCAGTCATACCCTTATGCAAACTTCATTATAGATTCAGATTTTCAGCAATTGTTTCAGTTATTCTTTCCTTTGTTTACAGTTTTAAGTTTCTTACTTATGTGTTCATATACAATTAAAAGAATTTCTGAAGAAAAAGAATCTGGCGTAAGAGAATTAATGAAAATGATGGGTCTTAAATCTTGGATGATATGGACTGGATGGATATTGCACAACTTATTTACTTATGCCATATCAATTACAATTATCACTTATTTATGTTGTTTTGAAATATTTACTGGCAAAGGACAATTGTTAAATTATACTAATCCGTTACTATTGTGGATTTTTCTGGCAATGTATATGATTACTGGAATTTTTTTTTGTTTTGCAATTAGTAGTGCATTTAACAAACCATTAATTGCTCTAATCGTTGGTAACATTGTATGGTGCCTTTCTTACAGTCTACCAAATACTCTTTTGAAAACATCTACAAACATTCAGATAAAAACATTTCTTATGTTACTTCCAAATGTTGCAGTAACAAATGCGTATACAGCTATTTCTTCACTCGAATCTCAAGGAAAAGGTCTTCAATTATCCACTCTATTTACAACTGGAAAGGGAGATAACAATTTTTCTGTTGGTTTTGTTTTATTTATGTTTATTGTTGACTGTTTCTTGTATGGATTTATTGCTTGGTACTTGGACTCGGTGATGCCAGGGAAATATGGTATTGCAAAACCATTTAATTTCTTATGTAAATGGTCCAATAAAAAGACTGAAAGTGATGTTATGGTTCCCGTTAGTAAAAGCAATAGTAAACTTTTTGAAAAACCTCCTAATGAATATGAAGTAGGAATTAGTGTACAGAATTTACATAAACGTTTTGGAAATTTTTATGCAGTAAATGGAGTTAATTTGGACTTGTATAAAGGGCAAATTACTGCTCTTTTGGGCCATAATGGTGCTGGAAAAACAACTACAATGTCCATTATTACAGGTATTTTATTTTAATTTACATATTTCATAAACATTAAATTACTAAATTAATTAAATTGTATTATTACAGGGTTATATTCTCCTTCATATGGTAGCGTCCAATTTAACGGGAATGATTTATTTAGTAATATTGACCAGTTTAGAGAAAATCTTGGTTTATGTCCACAACATAATTTACTTTTTTCTTATTTAACAACATTGGATCATTTAATATTTTTCGGAATGGTATGTAGTAATTATGAATTATATACAATTTTATTAAATATAATTTTTGTATTTTATTTTAGCTTAAAGGAATGCAATTAATACAGGCTAAATCCGAGGGTTTGCAATTGCTCAAACTTTTAAATTTATTAAAAAAAAAAAATGAACTAGTAAATAAACTCTCTGGAGGAATGAAAAGGAAGCTGTCTCTTGCAATTGCATTAGTTGGTAGTCCTGAAGTGAGTAATATTATTACTATTTTACAAAACTGGAAAAAAACAAGTTACAAAGTTATTAAAAGTAGCTATAGTTACTAAAGTTCCCTAACTTATAACTTATCAGATTACTTTTTAACTTTATGAATTACTATTTTGAATTAAAAAAATTAAAACTTAAATATTGAAAATTTAAATCCTAAAATCTAATTCTATAGAATTTTTCTAAACCAATATTTTTACATGAAAATTGTGTTATTTAATTTAATATATTCAATTTATATACTATTATATTGTATCATTAATAATACTTTCACTTATATTCAATGGCTGTAATCTATTAACTATTTCTGAATTCATTTTTATAATGATACATATAAAATATAAATATAATATGAGTACCTAATCATTAATTTTCATTAAAAAAAAAAAATGTATAATATAATGTTATGTGTTATGTGTTTATTCTATATAGATTGTATATTAGGAATTAGAACTGATTAAACTTATACTTGTAAACATTGTATACATACCACATATTGAAATGTGAAATTTACATATATAAATTATTTAACTATAATAACAGTTAAACATTTAAAAAATGTATAAATTAATTTATTCCAATATACATTTTTAAACCAAGTCAGGCAAGTTTTTAAAGTTTTTTTTAAGATTAATACACAACTAATACTAAACATTTATTATGAATGCTCGGACTAGGCTTTTGTGATGAACAGTTAGACTAGGCTTTCTTAAAGCGAAAATTTTTTATTCCAAGTCTGTGCAATTTTAAAATATAATTTCCGGGCTATTGATGAAAAGGGGTTGAACCTGGCCAAAAAAAACGATCCATACTAGTCTTTAGTACATATATACTATTTTATTAATTAATGAGTGTTATATTTTTATTATTTGTTTATAGATACTAATCTTAGATGAACCAACATCAGGAATGGATCCTGAATCACGAAGAGAAATGTGGGATTTACTTTTGGTATGATAGTTTTTTTAAGATTTTATTTTAAAGAAAAATACTTTTGTTGAGTAATTTAGTTACTATATAAAAAGTAACAAATTATTAGATATAGATATACTGTGTTCCAAACGTGACTCCGGGTGATAAACCAGTAACATGTATGTCCGTCTGGGTAGATCAAATTACCACATCTCCTGAGCAGCACTCCAGTGGCTGCTAATCAAAAAGACGATTATACTGTGTAAATTTAATATTTATTTTACATTGTGAAGTCATGAATTCAAGGCTCCTATTTTGGAATGCAGTATATATATGTATTTTGACTTAAATTTCCCTGCAATATCAAATATAATTATAGTACAGCTCAAGAAAACATACATGTGTACTGATGCAGTCATCAGTATATTTCCATGGGTCGTATTATTATATTATGCATTTTCAATAAATTTTACTAAAATAATGTATATATAATTAAAACAGGCTTGTATAAAAATAAAATAGAAAATTTCAATTTTGCTATCAGTATTTTTTAATGTTTGAACATTTATATACAATATATTTTTCTAAAATGTTAAACATTTTCAAAAACTTTATTATTATTTAAAATGTATTAGTGCTATTCAATTTTTAGTTTAATATTAATAAATTTCTAAAAAAAAAAAATGTGCAGTGATGGTAGGTAAATGAAAAATAAGAAAATGGTAGGACCAGCTATTTTTTAATATAGTACTAGTTGAAGGAAAAAATTACAAATATGGAAGAAGAGTTATGTAGTACCAATATTTAAGGGTAAAGAAGAATGTGAGAATTATACAGGGATAAAACTTATAAGTAAAGACCAAATTTTGTATAAAATTCATGATGCTATTTTCTACATCAAACATATACAGTCGTTGAGTTTTCATAAATCATTACTTAAACGATAAAATAACGAAATTTTATAACTTATATTTTTACATATTTTGGGCGTTAGTACATATTTTTAATTGAAATGCATTTTTTCTGCATATATGGGCATAAAATATTATTTAATCGCTAAAAATTAAAAATATGTTTATATTTCATTTGATTTCCTTATTGTATAATACATTTTATTATTTAGTATATTATACTTAGAATATCATCCTTTTTTGGTTGTAAAAGTTTACATATTATAATTTAATTTTTGCTAATAAACATTACAACTTTTTGTGTACCTATTATGTTTCCTTTATATTATTTTCATGTTTTTCTTTACTAATTAATGTTATAGGTACTAATATTCAATTTAAAGCTAAACAAAATTTTTCTATATTTTACCTTTATAAGTGCATGAAAATCTGTTCTTTACTTATAAGTAGATTATTAACCATTGTTATTGAAGTCTTTATACCAATAATAATAAAAAAAAAAACAAATTTGCAGTGTATGAAGTCTTTGGAAAAGATAAGAGGGTTGGTAAGGAGTGAGACCAGAGACATTTGTTACAAGAAATCATTTTGAGTATATGCATACTGGTCAACAATTGGAGCAAATATTTTGTATAAGATAGTTATTCTTGTAGAGAAAAAAAGAGGTAGTTGTGTATGGTTTTTATTGATTTAGGAAGGCAAATGACAAGGCAAAGGGTTCCTAAAGAGGTTTTGAAGTAGGCATTTATGAAGAAAAGATTACCAAAGGTGTATGCAAATTTAATAAGAAACGGTTAAGTACATGAGTGATGTGGAGAAACTGAAGATTTTAGTGTCAAAGTAAGAGTGAGTACACCAGGGTTTGGTTTTACTTCCTTTACAATTTACATACTTATTTTCTTTGATAATGGATATAGAGGGTAAGGTATAATCTGCGCGGTTCACCTTAAACACTAGTTTATGTCACACATTAGTGGTTGGAAAATGTTTACATAATATAAGAATACAAATATGAAGCCTAGTTCCTCCTTGGGGTCTGTCAGCTTAGAAAAATATAAAATAACAGCTGAATGAGGCTTGAATATATACTACAATCATGTTAAATCCCTGAAATTTCAAAAACATAATGGTTGCCATCAGTCATAATGAACCACATGGTCTATAATACCATGATGTGCATGCTATTGGCAGATGATAGTGCTGGTAGAAGAAAGTCCCTTATATATATGACAGGTGAGAGCTGCAATGGTGTGCAGATCAGAATGTTGGGCAGTAGATAGATCAGAGGATGAGAATGATAAGGTGGATGAATAAACTAGAGAAGATAAAATTACAAATGAGTATATAAGAGGTGTATAATAATAACATGGAAATTTTGTGTATTATAAATAAATTTAAATAAAAATAAAAATGATAGTTTTTGTCATTATTTATTATTCATAAAAACTTATAGTAATCATATATTTATTAGTCTTTCAGAGGAACTAGAACTATTTTAATTACAACACATTTTATGGAAGAAGCTGATGTCCTTGGTGACAGAATTGCCATCATGGATCATGGACAAGTAAAATGTTATGGAACATCTTTATTTTTAAAAAAAGCCTATGGTATGAATAAATTAAATACAACAATAATTTTAATTTTAATTATTTATTTATTTATTTAATGTTTTAAAATAAATAGGAACTGGTTATAATTTGACTATTGTAAAAGAAGAGTCATGTTCTGAGTCTAAAATAATAGAAGCAATAAAAAGAATTATACCAGAAGCGGAAATACAAAGTTCATTGACTGCTCAAGTAGTTATTAATTTACCCGACAAGAACACTGATCAATTTCCTGATTTATTTAGAATGCTAGAAATGAATCGTACAGAATTTTGTATAAAAGGAATGGGTGTATCTTGTACAACGATGGAAGAAGTATTTTTAAGGTACTTTAGTAGAAATTTATTAAGAGCAGTGATGTAGTGGAGAGCGTACGTATACTTATTCTCCATTCATAACACTAAAATTCTAAAATGCGTATAAAAAATAAAATAAAACAAATGTGTGGGTATACGATTCTCCCTTAAATTATTACATTACAATAATTTATATTTTTTTTTCTTAAATACATGATTACCTATAATTTATAAATTCTAAATATATTGAATGATAGCCAGCCATTACATCGAGTAGGCACAACATAGATATGTATAATGTATATAAGTAAAGTAGATTTTTAAGCTTAAATTTCATTACATATCATTAATATTAGTCATATCATCACGAAATGTTAAAGTGTTACTTTATTTTTTCCAATATGTTTTGATATGGTTCAATATATGACATAATTCAACTATAAAAATTGAAAATCTAGTCGCTACTAAACTTTTAGCATTTATCTCTAGAAATTGAATTGGGCATATCAACGTTACATGATAAAAGTTCTAGTGTGAATACCCCAAGTAATCCTTCTATATTCTCTATAGGTCATGTCATGAGGACCATAGAATTCGAAAATACAACTTTAGCTATTATTATAGTATTGAGTGAGACCAGTGTTCATAACATTCACTTAAAAATTGAATTTGTTCATGTACAATACATAAAAAATGAATTCGTTCACGTTCATATTCAAATGTATTTAAAAAGAACACGTTCTTTAAAAAAATTAACATTATTTTCATCTGGTCGTTAATTTTAATTATTAACAAAATATACATTTTTCTTATTTACAGTATGTAAATTAATTGGAAAGTCAGTAGCCCTATTTCTTGATAGTGTGAATATTTTACTGTATTTTTTTAAATAATATAAATGACTAATGGCCTCTGTTTTTGCATGATTAACAAATAAAAATATTTCAAAATTCGTTAAAAATCTTTGTTGAAATATTTGAAAATAACCATTTTATAGAGTTATTTATCGACAATATTGAGAAAAAAAATTTATTGAATTTGGTTGAATTTTGAATGAATGAGAGCAATTCATAATTTTAAAAATATAGCAAAATATTGCAAAATTGTTTATTTAATTAGCTACCAGTATTAAAAAGTAAAAATTTTGCAATTCCATACAAATTTGCATGTCTTTGCAAGTGCTACTGATTTTCAAATTAATTAACATATTGTATATACTAAAATATTACAGATTCATAGAAGCTATTGTCTTTATTTTATAGCGGATCCAAGGAGATTGGACATTTAAGTATTATATTTCAATCTAATGAAATTATATTATATTTTAATTTAATTTAAACGGCCTGAAAATCATTCTTTCCAAACACTAAATGAGACTAAAGTAAAGATACCATTAAAAAATTCCTACGGAAATTATTTTGCCATCTACATACATTTGAAATATATGCGTAACATTCGCCGCCGTCACGTATTCTCTATACCATAGCATGTAGATATTACGACTTGCAACATTTAAGTGCTTACTGCTTATACTATACTTGTAATATTAAATTTTTGATTTAAACTATATAAATATTTTTAAAGCTCATAAATTTATATTTAATTTAGTATCAATGTACATAAAATATGTTTATATGATAATGTTTAAAATAAAAGATGAATTTTAATTTTTAGATTTTTTTTAACATACAAATATATTTACTTTTTATCTAATATTATTATCTAGATCTATATATTATATATTTATTATATAATATATTTATATATATTATATTTGTTTGTGTTTCTTATCAAACTTTTGTTATTGTTATTGCATGGCAATTTATCATGGTTATAGGTATCTTTATCAGTATGATTTTTAATAATAATACAATTATTTTTCTAAAATCAGGTTTAGTACCTATAATATTGTTTTGTACAATGTCATATCATATATCTTAGTAAATATCATTGTCGTAACAATGATAACATTTTTCATGGTCGTAATTTTGTTTTTACTATTAACTTTCAAACATTAAAATGTACAATACCTATAGGTGTAATTTGTATATGACCCATTTCCGAAAAGGTGACTTCCCTCTTTTGGGAAATGTAAAAAATTTATTTTTCCTGGACCAATTTTAATATTATTTTTTATGAGAATTAGAATATCCATAAACTGAGTACATATTTTAAAATAAGTTTTTTTTAAAAAAAGTTCTTATAAACTAATATAGGTATTATATGTAATAATTTGATAAGAAACACAAACAAATATATAACCCAGTCAAATTAGCATATCAGTACGGAAAAATTAATATCAAGCTTCATTTTGGCAGACACATTTATTAGGCTGTTATCTAAAAAGTCTCCATCGATAGGCCTTTTATGAAAGTTATTATAAGTATTTGAGGTCAAAGGTCACTAAAATGACGAGTGAATATCTCGCTTTATATTGGTCTTATGACAAAAAAGTTTAAAATAAAATTAATAGAAGAAATAATTATAATTATAATATATATATATAAAATATATAATTAGAATTATCTATAAAAAAGGTAAAATTAACTTTTCGTATACTAGTGACTGTTTTTGCATAACAGGACTTATTAAATGCCCATTTTTTGAAAAATTTGATTTTTTACAAAAAAATAGCCTTTTTATAAATATCTTGCTTTCTATTTGTCGTAGCATAAAAAGTTTAAGAAAAAAAATTGTAGAGGAAGGAATTTTCTTTAAAATTATGTATTTTTATATGCAAACAACTGTTTGAAATGGTTTTACGACTTTTGATATATTAACCTATAAAAAATACTCAATAATATGAGTGAATGCATTCACATTATTGTCGCTGGTATAGTGTGGGAGGGATATAAAAAAATTTTTAAAAAGGCTAAGTAATGAGCGAGGAAATATCGAGGGATATACCCTAATAAATAAAAATAAATTTCGCCCCGTCCCCCTTCTATGAATTGGTTGGGGGGGGTAATAGAAAGCGAGATATTTACTAAGGTAATTAAGGTAATTTTAGTGACCTTTAGCCTTGAATAACTTTTGAGTTTTGACGCAAGAGGCCTGTCGATGGGGACTTTTTAGACAATGTTCACAACAGTCTAATAAAGGTGTGTGCCAAAATGAAGCTCGATACTAATTTTTCCATGCTGATGCCTATTTTCTCTCTAATTTTACTTGGTTATATTAATAGATCTAGATAATAATATTATAGAGGTATTATTTCATATATATTTGTACGTTGAAAAAAATCTATAAATTAAAGATAAATGTATGAGCTTTAAAAATGTTTATATAGCATAAATCAAAAAATTGAATATTACAGGTACTATAAGCACTTAAACGTTGCGAGTTGTAATATTTACATGCTGTGGTATAAGGAATACACGATATCAATATAATTGTTTAATTTAATAGCATAATTTTATGCAATAAAAAAAAAATCATTTTTCAGTTGTATGGTCCTTTTAAAAAGCAAATATCCTTCCCTATTTCGTATTGAAAAATTGAAGTGTTTATCCAAAACATTATTTTCTGTTTCTATCTAATGATCAATATAGAAAAATCACATGTGAATTTAATAGGGAGTTTTTATATGAGACACTTGGCTATATGGAAAAAAAACATTAAGTTAAACTAAATTAGTGGTCTTCAACCTGCGGTGGTGCGGCCTCCTGGCCACATGCAGGCCTTGACGCTTTTTTACATAGCTCGCAATAAACATTTTGAAGTATTACAATTTTTTTGATTAATTTACATAAAAACTACAAAACTAAAAGTTCAAATTGGTTGTCAGCTTACCTCGAGTCCGCTTATTGTCGATAATGAAAACTAAATTTGAAATAAATAATGATTAGATAAATGTGGTCATTCACCATTGTATACCTGTTGGTGGGTTTCGATCACTTAATGAATATTATACTATATTAAATAAGTATGCCAGTGAATAAGATACTTAAAATTTCTGACAAAATTTGTGTATATTTCAAGAAAAATGGACCAATAATTATTTCTTTCTTCAAGTCACAATAAACTGTATGTACAGTTTGTCACAAATTTATTGCTGTGTTGAAAGATTATAATCTGAAACGTCATTATGAAACAAAACATGCAGCAAAATTTGTGAACTTTCAGCTTTTATTCAAAATATGTGGATTATGAGACATATCCAAATTTACAAATATTGTATGTGAAACCATTATAATTATAAATTCATTTTTTCGATAACTTTGGTAACTCATCATAGAATAATTTGTCCATCGACTAATGTTGAACTAGTCCTGCTTTAGATAAACGAAGACAGTGAATTCCATGTGATTTTCCCTTAACTATTATTAAAAATTAATAACTTTATTTTGGCATTTAATTTGTGATTTCATTATTGTATTATGTTAATTATAACAGTTTAAACAATATTTGTTGAATACTTTTTATTAATTTTTAGAATTATTTTATTTATTTGTTAAAATATTTATCATTTAAATATAAATTATACATTTATACATCAATAATATAATAATAATACAATAAAACAATTTAAAAAAAATGTAAAATGAAATGTATGTTCTTGCAATGATAAAGTATATATTTATATATACAAACTATATCTTAAATACCTAAACTAATTTAAATTTACATTAGGACATTATAATTATTTATATTATGTATTAATATATGTTTTTTTTTATGCATTCAACTTCAATTTAAAATGTTATTTTAACAAACTCAATTGATATACAAAAATTATACTGATATATACATATATTTTTTTAACAGAGCAGAAAAAAATATACATGATGATAATGATGAATTATCGTCCATGAATACGCCAATAGATGCGGGTAGTTACCAGTTGATTATAACTAAGCAAGTTGGTTGCAATATTGACCAAGTAACCAATTTAGTGCAACAATATGTGCCTGAATGTTCATTAATGAATATAGAAACACAAATTATATATAACCTGCCAGCTAGAAAAAGAAATCAATTTGGCTCTTTGTTTTCTGCCCTTGAATTTCAGAAACAAAATTTCAAACTGACGAGTGTTAAAATAACTAACCCAACCATGGGTGACATCTATCCAAAGTAATTTTTTAATTATATTTTATATAATATATATTATAACTTATAACTTCTATTGCTGTCAAATATATAAACATTAATGTAGGATAAACAATAAAATGAACTCAGCATTGATTCACAATGATTCTAATAACTACAATAATCAGCGGTGAGAAGTATATTGCATGCCTACTTATTCCTTGTCCTGTCTTTTCTTTATTTCATTATTATATTCACTATTTATTGATTGTTCTAAGTCTTTAAATAATCATGTTTTGTTTATTATTAATTATAATTGAACAGTGAATTGTGTTGTTTTGTAAAATGTTATACAATTGTCACTATAATTCTTTATCTGTAAAGCATATTTCAAATCACGTGTACATAACATACACTAATTAACCTATTTTTTTGATTATTGTGAAAAATGTAATTTTAAAATTTTAGTTCATCTACAGCTGGAGGAGATGATGGAGATGAACCAAAACTTCAGCTACCTAATAGTGATGTTACACAAAGTAAATGTTTAATTCTTTATTTAAACTAAATAATTGCAATAATATCATTTTCATTTCACCAGCTTATTACATTTAAAATAATCTATAAAAAGTTATAAGTACAACTATTATATTGTTTTTCTTATTATTTTTAGCATTGATGCCAAAGTATACAAGTGGAATAGATTTGTTGCAAAATCAATTTAAAGTGTTATTTAAAAAAAAAATATTATATACATACAGAAGATGGCTCATGACATTTATTTTTGTAATTTTTTGTTATCTATTTATAATATATGTTGAAAAATTGAAACATATAATTTTATTATGTATTATTTTATAGGGAATTGCACCAATTTGGCTAGGTATAATGGCAATAAACAGCACAAATAACTTAATAAATACTTCTGAGGTTTCTAAAGGATTAGAAATGTCATTAAGTACCTATAAGGATAGCAGTGTATATTACCGTGCTGGAGATAATTCTTCTGAAAATCTGGAACCAAATTTTGTAGTTATTTCTGAAGCAAATCAATCTACTGTCAATGAAGCATCATCTGAAAATTATATAATTAATGGTAAGATTTAAAATATATGATAAAATGATCTACTCGCATTCAATTTATACCATAATACAATAAATAGTGAAATTGTCATTAAAAGGACTTCCTAATTTTTCTCCATGACACAAGCTTAACATAGATACAAGGCATGTTCGTAAAGTAAACTACATATAAGTCTGAACCTTAATCTACTTTTCAACATAATCTGAATTTATATTAAGGCACTTCTAGTATTGTTTGACCAGCTTCTGAATTTCATCCTCAAGAAACTTGCTGATATTTTTGTAAATCTCCAGAAATTGTTAAAACTTGTCACTGTCATATGTTGACATAGTTGATAAAAAAGTTTAAGAAATTAGATGCTATCATTATCTAATAAATAAGTAAGAAATAGTCTCTATGACATTGTGATAGAACACTTACATTATTGGAAGTTGTATGAGCACTGGGTTGCAAATTCTCAAGCATTGTTGAGGATGCAATTCAAAACCTTGTCAAATGACAGTATTAGTGTCTTTAATATATTAAATTATGCTTAAAAATAGATTAAGGTCCAGACATACGTGTAATAATAAAGGCATTAAAAAATATTGTACTTATTTTTTTTTATCTAAACAGTATTTACTTTACGAACACTCCTCATATTTAATTATTAAAAAGGGAATTTGAGTTTCAGTTATTTCCAGTGGAAGTTTTATCCTCCTTGCCTGATATTATAGTGTTGGAATTTTTAATTTTCCTTGAATCTAGATACTCGTACGTTGTTAAATTTTAATAATAAAATAGTACATTTATTTTTATAAAAATGTTAAAGATTTTTTTGTTAGCTAATAACTTAACAATAAAAGAAAATACTAATATATATATATTAGCATTTTTTATTGTATACCCTAGAAATGGAGTTGGCATACCTTTAAGGGGAGGGAATGTGTATAGGATAGCGTGGCCTACTAAACCTATACTTATGTACCTATATAATATGCACTAACCTAACCATGCAATTTAGCCATGCTACACGTGTCAATCAATCATCACTTTTTGAGATTGCAACTATAGTTAAGTACTTAGGTCACTATTTCAATTTTAAAAAAACATTCAAGGATACCCCTTTTTTCCTTATATGATACTGATATAGCCACAAAGCTGCTAAATACAAACATATTCATAACAATAGTGAGAATTGGGAACTAATTGTGTCCCATTATAGTCAATAAAACCTTCACTTTTTATTATCCCATGAGCACAATTATTTAATTATATTTATTTATAGATCTATTAAAGATGTGTAAAGAAGACGTATTCAAGTACAGAACGAATCTTATGATTGCTGGTGACTTCAATAGTACAAATGCAACTGTTATATTTAATAATATAGCTATCCATACACCAGCTATAGCTGTAAATCTTTATACAAATGCTCTATTACAAAAACTATCTGGAAACAATGAATCATATATTTCAACAATCAATGAACCAATTGAACTTGAGAGAGTGGTAAAATATTTTTTGTTATAATTAAATACTTACATATATGTAATATACTAATATACATACATATACATAATACATATGTGTTAGAGATGGGCATGATTTATACAATTGATTGTTATTTGATAGTTCAGTTAAACAATCAAATTATTTGAATTGTCCATATTTTAATATCACAACTAAATGATACATTAAACAATCAAATTGTCAATATTTTAATAATACAATCGAATTATTGGTATTTTAATAATTTTAACGAATAAAACTGTTTTGCAAGAAACATGTAGTATTAGTCATAATTAAAAATCCAAATTTTTACACAATATAGTAGACAAAATTATGTATATTCTACTGTCATGTCATTCTTTTTAAAAGAACAAAATCTTTAAAAAGTTATTACTTTCGTAAAATAATTTTATTGGGTATTTTTACATAGCATCTGTTCTATTCATGTTATCGAAAAAATACAACAATAAAAAGTGGTACCTATTGACACACATTTTTTTCTATATTTATTTCTATAATTTGAATGTTTGTTTATTTGATTATTACAATTAGAATGACAAAAATTAAATTGTTTTTAAATCAATAGTTTTGCAAACAATTGAATAAGTTTTTAGTTATCAATTGGTTGTGCCCATCTCTAATATGAACATTTAATTGTAAATAAATTAAATATTTTTATATTTTTAGAATGTGTGTTCTCATACTTTTGTGACCGAAATAGTAGTACTTTGGATAACTATTTTCACACCAGGTCTTCTCTACTTAATAGGATACTTTATAGCATTACCATTAGATGAAAGAGTTAGTGGTATTAAACATTTACAAATGATGACTAAGCTTTCGCCAATTATGTATTGGGCTACTTGTTTTATATGGGACTATTTTTGTTACATAATTGTTATTATATTCACATTGATGATGATGTATTTGGTTGATATAAATCATATATTTACTAATCCAAATGAACTTGGTAAGTTTATAGATTATAAAAATATAATTTCATGTAAAATATAAATATGTATTTTATAGGTATTCTTTTCACATTGTTACTTATATATGGCTGGAGTTCAATTTTCTATGCATACGTATATAGTTTTTTCAACAAAACTATACTTAGCTCCATGTTACTGTTCATATCAGTTAATTTTATAATAGGTTGTATTTTTTTAATTTTAATAAGTTGGCTATTATATTGTTTATAATATTTATATTTTATGTTCACAGGGATGATTTTAAATAATATAATGTATTTTGTAAAAGATATTATAATTGAAAAAAATGAAATTAGTCCGTTTAATGTTTGGAATATAATTCGGTATATATCTTTACTTATTCCCCATTTTTCATATTCATCATGTATAGCTGGATTCCTTGAAATATCATGGGAAAACCAAAGATGCAAAATATGCTCAAATTCGCCTAATATGGCAGAAGCATGTAATAGTTAGTATTTATTTATTTATTTATTTTTTTTTTTATTCTTTTGATATTTTTCTAATATAAATTTGTAGGTTCTATCGATTCTAATCAGAAAAGCTATTTTGTATTCAAATCCAAAGAAAATAAGTCTGGCATTCTGGAAGAAACATTATTCCTCTTGTTTAGTAGCTTATTGTACATAGCCTTAATACTTTTATTTGATTATAAAATATTTGCACGGCTATATCAATTTACTTTTAATAAAATTGTTGGTACTGGTGTTGGTTACAAAGATGATAATGAAGATCCAGATATTGGTGGTGAAAGAGACAAAGTAGATGCAGCTAAAAATCGTTCATGTAATTATAACATTTCATTAAAAAGTTCAATTAATCTTCATATGTCAATTTTAGATGATTCTTTATCACCACTTTTGATTGTTGACGACTTGGTTAAAAAATTTAGTTTTAAATTTACTGGTGTTCGAGGAATAAGTTTTGCAGTTTCACCTGGTGAATGTTTTGGTTTACTGGGTGTAAATGGTGCTGGAAAAACAACTACATTCCGAATTTTGACCGGCGATACATTTCCTTCCAAAGGTGATGCTTCAATTAACTTGAATAAATTATACAAACTTAGCTCTAATATAAATCAGGTAAAATATACAATATTTTAGGATTAAAATGTTGTTTATTTGTATAAATATATTATTGTTTTTTAGTATGTTTCAATGATTGGCTATTGTCCTCAATTTGATGCAATAAATGGTCAACTCACTGGTAAGGAAACATTACAATTAATGGCTATTTTAAGAGGAATATCGCCATCGAATACAAAAAAACATGTTGATAAATGGATTAATCTTTTAGGTAAATGTAATATACTATTCATATTAAATATTAATTGATTTTTTTTTAAGATTGACTTTATTTATTATATATATTTATTTATCACTTATTATTATTATTTAATGTAGGCCTTGAAGAATATAAGGATAGACTTTGTGGAAAATATAGCGGAGGTAATAAAAGAAAATTAAACACTGCAATGGCCTTGATTGGAGATCCTCCAGTGGTGTTTTTGGATGAACCCACTAGTGGAGTAGATCCAGTTGCTAGACGTAATTTATGGCAATTATTAGCTGCCAGTCAGAGAGGTGGACAGGCTGTTGTACTTACATCCCATAGGTAAGACCTGGTGCACAGTATAGTGTATTTGATTATATATAACTATGTTTTTTTTGTTAGTATGGATGAATGTGAAGCACTTTGCAATCGTTTGACAATAATGGTAGATGGTGTAATGAAATGTGTTGGTAATATACAGTATTTAAAAAACCGTTATGGACAAGGTTTTACCATAATGGTAAAGCTACGCAGTAGTGATAATATGAGTGTAACTGAATTGAAAGCCGATATAGAACGTCAGTTTGCTCCAGACATAAATTTAAAGGATGAGCATAAGGTAAAATAAAATAGTTCTATTTTATTATAAGTCTAAATTTCTATAAGAATAAAAATAGATAATAGTTATTATTTTATAATTTTAAATGCATTAACTAAAAATTTGGAAGAAAAAATGCCTTATTTTGTTGTAAATCTTTTTTTTAACCTCAATTAAGGATCTTTAATGAATACTTGGCATTAATAAATCAATATTATTACATTTAGATTTGTATTACTGATGGATACAATAAATTGTTTGTTAGATACTTAAAAACTATCGATTGATAAGATCCGAACTATTCGATTAGTTTGAAATATTCGATAGTCGATAATTTAGATTAGTTTTGAATATTACTTAATTATTCATAAAATATAATATTTTATTCGATAAAAATTAAAAAAAAAATATTGATTAATAAATGAATTCCAAAAATAACATAGATATTTGATAAGCGGCATTAAGTAGGTATTTATTTATTATTTAGTGAATATACTATTTAGTCACTAGCGTCTACAGTATCTACTCTGTCAATGCGTTCAATTTAGTATGAAATATTTGTTTTGTTAATACTTAATACATATAAAAGTACTTTTTTTTCTTCACCTTCTCTTCCAACTATTTGTGTCCAGCCAACAAAAGTACCTATCTACTAATATTATTTAAAAATTGAAGTTAAAATGACATGTAAATATTATAGAATAATTAAAAATATCTAAAATATAAAACTTTTTTCTCTGTGGTCAATATTACTAAGCCCTCATTAAACTATTATATATGTAGTCAATGAGTTTATTAGTATTAGTATTATTGTATAAAAAAAGTACCATTTTATTTTTATTTCCCCAAGATAAAGTATTATAGCATTTTGAGATGCATAATCAATTTACTATTTGATACACTCATGGGTTGTCTAAATATTTTGTTTTACAATGGCATTTATAATATCCCCGACTATCAAAACAGCCAAAAGTGTTCCAAGTTATTAATTATTATGGTCTTGTGCATTGGTGGTTTCTAATTGAAGGTTTAAATTTTGTAAAGTTTTAAAAAATGTTCAAGAAATATTCTTACATGTATTTTTGTAATTCGTATGTTATGTAGAATAACACTATTGATTATTAAACAATTAATATATAATATAATTAATTATAAAATCAAATTATTATAATTTACTGAACTACTCGATTAGCTTAGACTATTTTAGTTATTTCAAACCATTCGGTAATAGTATTGGTATAAATTTGATAGTTTATTGAACTATTATTTGATAGTATAATTGGTGTAGTTTGTATCAAACTATTCAATAATTAACCAAACTATTCTATAGTTTTATCGAAAAATCTGTATTCGGTTATGTAAGACAATTCAATAGTTCATGATGACTATTAAATACTATTCGATAGTGCCCATCACTAGTTTCTATACTTCAGTATAGATATCTTATATGTCCATTGTATATATCTGTCTTTATGATCCATTATCACGGTACTAAGACAATTGTTGATTTGACAGTAGATCATCCTTATAATTCTTTGTCATAGTTACTAGGAGATTGTTTGACCAATTGATTGATATCATCATTTTTCTTTCATAACATGACAAAGACCACAGAACAGAAACTTAGAATCTACACTCTTGAAGAGTGTATTTTTCTAACTTTTTTAAATATTCTATAATTAAAAACGAGAATATATACATCTAAATAACTAATACTTTCCAGAGACACACATTGATACAGTCCAGAGTTGTGATATGCATGACATAAAATGCAGTTATAACAAAATAATTGTTTATATCTTAAATATTAATGAAAAAATCAAAGTTCTTCCATATTTTTATTTAAGGTTAAAAAATGTATTGATCGGTGAATTTAATTTGAAATATGAAGATTTTTGACTAATATTATCAGACTAATTAATTATATTTTTATTACAGGGATTGCTACATTATCATATTACTAATCCACAGATACTATTATCGGAGATATTTGGTCAGATGAAAGCAATCAAAGAAAATTACACTGATATTGAAGATTATACTATAAGTGACACAACACTTGAGCAAGTATTCATAGCATTTGCAAAAAGACAGGCAGTTTTAAATACAACGGCTTAAAATCTAGTTTACATTGCTTTTATATAAATAATTTATGTGATATCCTCATCCTTATAGTTATTATTTTATTACTAATATATAGTTCCTTGACACTCAATTAAATACCAAATTATAAAATAGTTTTTTTATATATTATATATTTATATATGCATAATGCATATAGTATATATATTGATAATACATTTTTTTATTCTAACAAAATGTATTTAAAATACTTTCAAAAAGGCCTTTGATTAAGTACTTATTATTTAAATAAATTGAATTACTATAAGTTATTCAATACTATAACTTTTGGTTGTTTTTTAAATTATTCAATTATTCTTGTAACTATTAAATAGTAATAGTAAATAGTAATAGTATATTTAATAGTAGTATAATTATTCATTATAAAGTACTAATATATTTTTGATTATATGAAAATATGTTAATATATTATGCACTATTTTGTAATCAGACTAAATTCTATGGTTTATTGCTAATTATTTTATTTATAGTGTAATTTTCAATTATTTTATATTCAAATTATATTAATTATTAATTTTTGCTACCAAAAAAATGTTATTTGATTTTGTTTACTTAATAATATTTAAGGTTATGAAAAAGAAATTTTCATTGATTTTTTGAAATGAGTAGTTTCAAACCGAAAACCAAATATTAGATTATAATATGGGAAGTGGGTGAGAATACTATACTCTATTCAGTTTAAGAATACCCAGTTGACAGGCGAAAATTTTCTAGTTTGCACATCTCTTATAAATATTTCTGACCCCTGATGTCGACTGGTGCAAAACGTTAACGAGTATATGTAGTGGTGAGCTATATTATCAAACAATTTCTTGACACTAATCGATAATAATATGTGTCAGCGGGTAATATATTGGCATAGTATATTTAAGCCGGTTTGCCCGGTATCTCGACGTGTAGTCATGAAATTGTATGTTACATTATACAACCACAACATGTAACGGTACGGTAGCTGCCGATCCATTGACAGTCAATCACAAAACATCTGGATTTCGGCTGGGGGCTTATTATTTTGGCATTTGTTAATAATATGTAATATGTAATAATGATATACAAAAAGGCAAAAAAATTAATTTTACTTATATATGCAAATTATTAGGTACCTGCCTATCTATTTATTTATTGTTTATTTGCATTGTTGGTGATTAAGTTACTTTTAAGAAGTAACTAAGTTATTGCTTAAATACAAAAATAATAATATTTCATAATATCATTACTATCAACCTTTTTAAATATCAGTAATAATAAAAATAATTATGAGTAAATTAAAATCTCAAAACTTTATTTAATTTATGATTAATAATCTCTAATTAAATATTATGATTTATGAAATATAATATCATTGATTATGTATAATAATATATAAACAATGATAATATCATGCTTACTCCAATCTATCATGTAATTCTAAAATTGTTAAAAGGTTTTCCTATGCCTTCATTGATTTTAAACAAATTTCTTAGAATTGGTAAAAATTACCTAACGAGTTATTTTATGAATAATTAACTGTTTATCTTGCCAAACTACAAAAAATAAATTAATTTCACCATAATATTACTCTTAAAAGTAACTATGTTAAGGTAACAAGTAACTTCCTGTTACATTACTACTCAACAATGGCTTATTTTTACTTTGATAATTGCAAGAGAAATTGAATTTAGTATGATCAACTTATGTACGTAGAATTTTTGTTGAGCTTTTTAACATACTAAGTATATATTTTCTCGGAGGTTAGCTACACAATTATTATTATTAGTATTATCACTCGGCAATAACATACATAATTAGAACTGACTAATGGTTATAGGTCTAACTAGACCTATAATACCAGGAATGATGTTTCACACAGATAGATATCAGTAGGTCACATATTTTCTAATAAGCGTAATTAATTTCAGCCAGCTCAAGTATTGAACAAAGTGTTAGATGAGTTCAGAGGTGTAAAATATTTGTCTTCCTGGAATCAAAATTAAAATGTCTGGTCAGTGGGGCGTGGAAGTACTTTGCTTGTAGGGTGCCAGACATTAGTAGGGGTGGAAGTATTTTGCACATCGGGTCGGGTACTGATGGTGAATATATTGAATTTGAATGCAATGATAAATCATTGCATTCAATAATAAACGATTCTAAATGAAGTATAAATTATTAACTTTTATTTTAGAGGAGGGAAATCAAAAAATAATATGGCATCAATTATATTCTATACGAGATCTCTTAATACTACTTAATATAATTAGGGAAACATCTCTATTATGGGTTGGTCATTACACCTATATTAAATTCCATAATATGTATTATTAGGTAATATACCTAGTTATGCCGTATAATAGAAGGTAGTTTTTCTTCAAGCTTAGGAAATTTTTGAAAAAATCTAAAAATATGTTCATAGTACCAATTTCCTATCTATAACATACAAACTCCTACTAGACTCCTCCAGTCGATAAGTTGTTCCGCTACATAGTATAAGTTCTGCTCAGAATCTAAAACTACAATGTAAACGTTAGTAACGTAAGTATTCAGTTGGTTAAGCATTTTCTTTAGATTTACTGATATACAATTACAAACATACATAATTTTTAGCACAGTTACAATTGAGTAACTTTTAATCTTAAAATTAGTTTTAAAATCATAATTCTTCGGTGCAGTTAAATATATAGTTGACTAGATTGGATGAGCATCATTAAAAACTGTACCAACATGATGAATAATAATTATATTTATTAAAAGAGAAACTCGATTTCAAAAAAAATAATTTAATATTAAAGAAATCAAATTTAATTTTTATCAAGTTGAAGCATGAACAAGTAGTACATCATATTTTAATTATAAATTGATAGGTAGGTATATATAAAATATATATATATAGGCATTTATAAAATCATTATAATCACTTATTTCAGAAATAAATTGTACCTACAGTTAAAAATATTATAATACATAATTTTGCTTTAGTTAATGGTTTGATGTAGTGGTAACATATTTAATTATACAAATTAAACAAAAGGTTTATACATTTAGAGTATTAATCTAAATCTTACTGAAATACTAAATGTAATATAGTGGAATATTCCATTATATATATATATAACTAGTATACCTATTCCATAGCTTTCTATACTGCATTTCATTATAAAATAGGTACCTACCTACTGCTATTTATTTAGGTTTTTCAATTTACAGTTTGAGAAAGTAGCTTTTATAAATGCAAGTATAATAATAGTAATCAAATTTAGAAAAATGTTTTTTTCAAATTTGATACACTTATTTATCGATTTGACAATTGTCCAAGATGGAATTAAATTTTACGTCTGCTTCTTTTAGTTGATTTTTTACATCCAATAGAGATGTTGAGATGGGAGGCAACCGTTTACGTCGTTCCCGGTACATTGTTTGTCTCAGGGCATTGATATCTATGTTTACTTGGGATCCGCAAAGTTCTTTCTTTATGATCTTCATAGGTTTTACATACAAATCTGATTGGGCCTGACGTTTTACAGCTGACCGGATTTCTTTGAGTTCAGAATTCACCTCTTGTTTCTCATGGCCATGTTTGGGTTTATTTTGTTTTATCAACAAATTGATTTCAGAATTTGTGGTCACTGTTACATTGCAAGTTTTCTCATTACACCGCCACACTATACCTCCCGTTTTCTTATGTTTACGAAAAAGTCTATAAACATAGTCTTTGTACAATATAGATTGCGCATTTTTATTATTTGTGAAAATTTTAATTTCACCGTCCATGATCACACAACAGCACTACAGTGTAAATGTGTCCTGCAGCTGATAACTCGTCTTAAATTTCCAGTTAACTAATTTTTAGTCTTAATTTTAATAGCTGTCAGTAGTAATGCAAGAATCTTTACCAGATATGAGGTATGTGTTATATATATATATATATATATACCATTAAAATTAATACCATAAACAATTCCAAGATTATGCAAAATTTAAATGGTAAGCATTCATAGTTTCATATTTCCATTTGGGCTTTTCAAGTTGTATAACATGAGAAAATAAACAAATTATTAAATAGGTAGGTACCTAATACTGTAATAGGTACACTAAATAGAAAAAAAGATATAACAATAAAATATAAATCGTAATTCGTTGGAGTCTGTATACAGAATAAATTAATTACTAAAATAATTATTTTTATAATGTAATAGTATGTAATAATTTATTGTTTCCTTATGTTATTTATTATATTCTGTGATAATATTATCTCTAATCAAAATCTGTTATTCAATCATGATAAACCACGATTTAAGATAATATTATTGATAATATTGATATGAATTATTTATGGAGTGTATGTTTAGTTCCCTATCATACCATATATTAAGGAGTAAAATGTATATATTGTATATCATAAAATAATAATATATTATATTGTCTTATTATGTAGTATTGTATTTATATTTTATTGAATACCAAGGCCGTATAAGAGGAGAGGAGTACAGACCTCCCCGAATTGTGTTCAAATGTAGAGAACATTTAGAAAATTGAATATCAAAAATATTTTCAGATACGGCCTTACTGCGTGGGTACTATGAATTATTCTTAGTTTTACCTAAGTTTACCATTAACTATGTTATAGTTTTACGTCTATTTTTTCCTTAATTAATTATGAAAGTCTAGTTCCTTTTTATTTACCCGCCTACCGTCATAATGTATTTTTTAGGTACCTACCTAGTTTTGGTTTATGGAAATCGTTACCTAGTTTCTATAGAGATACTGTTTTTAACTATATTTGATTTAATATTTATAAATTTTAATAAATTAAAAGTATATATTATTAGAATAAATGTACGAAGACGAGGAATTAAAAAAAAAAACACCTTTAGTAAATCAAATTTATTCTTTATTTATTCTATATTTCTATATACCTAAGTGTATTTCCATAATTGTCATTTTATTCAAAATGTTTTCGGAATTCAAATCTGATTTTTAAAAGTCCCACAGTTATATCTAACTTTTAGGTCGATATTTACGTTAGTATTGCGGCATATTAAGCTCAATAAATTTTAAAAAAGAACACCAGTTCAGAGAAAACGTCTTCAAGAAAAATAAACTTTTACCTTTTGTTTTCTGCTTTTACTGAATTTCCTTATCAATCCAAAAGACCATTATTTTTTGATATTATGTAAATATTATATTATATAAAATTATAATGTACATCTAATTATATTCATTTTTAAGGTCAGATTTAATTTGTACGTTTTTTTTTTTTGCACAATTACCTAATTTACAATTAATATAATTAATTATCCATAAAAAATTATAATTCATTTGACCAATTTTAATTATAATGGACATGTATTTTTTCGATGAGCCTTGAAACACATAGGTACATTGCAAAATGCGCCAAAATGTATGATTATTGATTACAAGACTCCAGTATTGCTGTTAAAACATATAATGGATACCTTTATTGACTAAACTTCAGAAGGCTGATGATCATGTACATCTAAATGCAAAAATAATTACAAGTAAGTAGGTATATGTTTGATAATGAAAATTAAAATTACTATAATGATCAAATAACATTTCATAATTTATATTTATTATATCATATTATTATGAAAAATATCCAAGTTACTTAATGCCCATCTGGTTAATTTAGATTTTTGGTCTTTGGTCTTATGCAACCAAGTCAATGCTGAGTTATCTGTAAGGAGCTCAAAGGGACCAGGCTTGAGGTAAGGCCAAAATTTGTCAACAGTCCAGATTACGGCCAAACACTCTCTCTCTACGGCTGCATACTTATTTTGTGTCTCATTTAACTTTTTGCTGGCATAGGCAATTATCTGTCTTTTCTCAAGTCTGTCACCCCTTTGGAAGAAAACAGCTCCTACTCCTATTTCGCTAGCACGTTAGTGGAACATTACTTTGAAGGAAAAAGGGTTTGTTATAGTCGGGCTAGCTTAGCTTAAGGGACTCGTACAGGGCTTTCTTAATTGTCTCAAAAGCATTCTGTTCAGTTTGTCCCCATCGCCATTTGGTTCCTTGTTTAAGTAGTTCTATTAAAGGTATTATGATGTCGGTGTAATTATCTACAAACTGACTATACCAGTTATAAACCCCTAAAAAACTACAAAGCTATTTAACCCTGTGGTATTGGTATTGGTTGCAGTATCTCGATTTTAAATGCGAAATACTGAAAATGTTAGCTCCCCTCATATTCCTTATTATGTCATTTAAATTTGGCATGGGATAAGCATTAGATTCCATCACTTCGTTTAGTCGCCTATAATCAATGCATAGATGGAACGAACCGTCTTTCTTCTTTGCTAAGACTTTAGGTGCGACTCAGGGAGAGGTACTTGGTTCTATTAAATTGTGCTCTGCCATATCCCTATTATCATATCGTTTATGATATTTTGCTTTTCTGCTGTATAAGGATATGGATTTAGAGCAATAGTAGTAGTCGTTTTTAACCGAATTTCGTGATCAATTAATTTTGTACGGCCTATTTTACCACTAAAAACTTTTAAATATTTTAAAAGTTTATCTTTCAGTTTATTGTGCATAATCGAATCGCTCAAAATTTGTATCTCTGAGAAATCTAAATCACCTAACCCTTGTGGTGATTTGGTTCCCGTCCAACAAACTGAAGTTCTCTTAGAGGTTCCCATGTAAATGGTACATGCTGAGTAATCCCAAGATACTTCGTTTTCTACGAGAAAATCGTGACCTAAGAGAATATCACAGTACAGATTGTCTAAAATTGCAGCTTTAAACGGGATGGAAATATCTGCGATTTGTGCTACGAATGTCGCATGGCCACTTATGTTTTGAGTGTAGCCATCTGCCATTCTAAATGATGAAATTGATCCATTGACAACTTTTCCGAATTTGAAAGAAATTTCCGGTCTGACATATGACCTTTGTGCCTGTGATTCAAGGAGAGCAGTTACGAAACCCGTTTCAAATTTTATCTCAATAAATGGAGTTGATATCTTTGTTTTGGTCTTTGTCACTTACAGTTTGCAGAGACGCAAATTCGGATCTACCATAATGACTGATCTCCTTCTCAGAAGTAGTCATTCGATCATAAAAATCGATCTGCACAAAAACATTTTTGGCTATGTAAAGTGAAAAATCAAGGTAAATAAGCATACTTTAAATTGTTTAGCTGTAGGTATTTGAAAACAAATTTAAATTCATAAATGTTTATTTAAGATTTTAAGTGAAAAATAGTTCGAATTAATTTATTATATTGTAATTCGTTATAAGATGATTTTATTTTTTTCAAATAAATCATTTAATTTAAACTGTTATTCATACAAAACATAGAATAAAAATAAATTAAGTCAAATTAATTTTCAAAATTTAATTTGAACTAACTACTGGAAATATGCTTATTACCTGATTGGTCTAAATAATACACGTAGGATATATTCACTTTCAACCATCAAAACAGTTTTGTATACTAATGTTAAACTGCAAGATAGCAACTAAAACGTAAAGTGTATAAATGTATAATATACCAACATCCAGTATGTAGCCAAGTTAACGCGGCTTATAAAATTGAAAAAAAAAAAACAATAGATACACGAAACAGCATTCTTCATTGTAATATACAAATGTTTTAATTATACAATTATGTTTATTTTATTTTTCTGTGAAATTTCGACTAGAACACTTTAATCTATTTTCTGGTATGTATAGTACCTAAATTTAGTCAAGATGATAAATTTAAACGGGTCATTTTTCGACTTTTTATAATTTATAAGGAATAACTAAACTGTGAAGCAAAAAAAAAAACTGATTATTACTTATTTCCTTATAGTTTAGAAAATAATTGTTTAAAAAAATTGTGTATAGGTATTTACTTATTTATTTTATTAAATAAATTATTCAAGCGCAATACGTCTAAAAAGGTTAAAATCTAACGTGTGTTAATATATTTTATATTAGTATAATGTTTGGTTAAATTAGTCAAAACATATAGTTCTAAGTATTTTATTAAATTGATAGAAATAATTTCATAAATTTAAAAATAGTCATACATCTGCTTTTTCATTACAAAATTTGAACGTCTGCGTCCTGCCGCAAAGCCCGCAATACAATAATGATCGTGTGCTAAGGCATGTGGTACCTACGTCATATCAATATCATTATCTTCACTATTGTCTATAAATAGTTACTGCCCGTTTTTATAATATTATTAAATAATTAATTATGCTTTAAGTATTTACGTGGTTAATTGTATTAAATTAATTAAGGCCAATTTATTTGTTTTATTACTATAATATATTTATATATTGAACGATCTTCAAATATTGGATAACATTAGGTAGGTATCTATACAAAAATTTAAAGGTTCATCATTTTTTAATTATATATTGTTAAACAAGTAAGTATGTATAATATATGAATAGCTGATTTCAGAAAGGAGACAAGTCCAATATTCGGGAAAATGAGTTAGTTACGCCATTTTGTTCTTGACATCTGGAGGCATGATTAGCGTCAAAAGAAGACATGTCCTACAGTTGCATATGAGAAAAAAATCAAAATTAAATAATAGTTAAAAGCAGAAAGGAGTCTTGTCCAGGACATGTCTCGTTTTTGCTCTCATTTTGTATACGTATACCTATTGATTGTGGATACTTCTCCCGCTAATTTTGTGTTCACTCTGCTGATAATGAGCTTTTCATAATTTCATAGCTTTCTGTATATATCAAACTACCCCATCATTCCTGAAAATTTGTTGAGTGCAGAAAGGAGACATATCCAGGAAATAAAAATGGCTGCTGTGGACATACAAAAATAGTAAATTTGATCCAAACACGATATTTCTCTGTAGTAATGTATTAGAAAACTTGTATACATTTTTCAGAATGTTGGGTGTATATGAATGAATTCATTGTAAACAGTTTTTTGTGTCTCCTGTAAAATTTGGTTTTCTGAACATGTCCCCTTTATGAACTCGGCGATTCATATGCTGTTTTCATACAATATCTAATGAATTTCATACTATAACTTCTATGTTTTAAAATTATATATTTGTGTTTTTGTTAGATTATACATTTTTGACTTGTACAATAAACACAATTAGATAATAGATAGGCACCTACCTAACTATATATAAATTGTATTGTTTTTCATACAATTTCATTAATCAATTACCTATATTTTTAGTTAGCAATACTATATGATAATAGTATATTATACATATACTTAGGTACCTGTTTAATAATTTAAAAATGATGAACATTCGAATTTTTTGTATAATATCAGATATTTGAAAATCGTTAAGTATATCAAACACAAATAAATCGGCCATAATTAATTTAGTATACGATAAAATATTCCCTTTCACGTAAAAACTAGCCAACTATCAATATAAGATACCTACTATACGAGAAATACATATAAATTAATACATTCAATTCAATCTAATAATTAGGTTGAAAAAACTAAAAGGTATTGTTACTAGAACTATATTATATAGTTGTATATACTTTCTAAGTTTGTATATAATTATATATCAAATCTAATATTTAAGCTAATACCTAATACCTACCTATTTTTCTGGAACAATTTATGGATAAAAATTTTTAACACTATTATATAGTTAAAATAAACACAACTACATTAACTATATACATTTAGTACGTTTAACCATGTTATAAGATAGTCTGTATAGCTACATTTTTTTTTTTTGATTTTGCTAATAAATTTAATAATATTTAAAATATATATATAGGTTTTTTTTTTTAACATTTATTAGAAAAAATATACAATCTGTAATAATGGTTACAATAAGCATATGAGCTGGATTATACAAGTTGGCTGTGAAGGCGTGAGGGGAGTACCCACCAGTAAGTGAGCTACCCAGCAGTAACACTCGACATGATATTTATTAGGCTATTTTACATAATATATACATTATGCATATTTATGTTGGTGTTTTTTTTTTTTTTATTATTTAATTATTGAAGTAACAGATTTAGCTAGCTAGATCACGACACCAGCGTCTCTTTAATCTTCTCGGTGGATTACCTGGAATGTTTGCGGAGTTGAGGGCGAGAATAAGTGGGTTGGGATGGTTTGTTAGGCGAGAGCGGTACTGCTTGTAGGAGGATGTGGTCACATCGGCTACAGTCGGTAGTCCAAGATCAGAGTGTAAAGTATGGTTGGTAACATAAAAGGGAGCGTTGGTAATTATTCGAAGTGTTATTGATTGGAACGTTTGCATTTAATAAATATTCGATTTTTTTGCCGTTCCCCATAATTGGATACCATAAGCCCAAATGGGTTTCAGAAAGGTTTTGTAAAGCAATAGTTTATTCTTAATGTTTAGCTTGGATTGTTTGCCTAGCAGTGGGTAAAGACATTTTCTTCTGGAGTTAAGTAAGAGGCGTTTTTGTTTAATATGCTCGGCCCAAGTTAAG
>JAIPRL010004078.1:0-41174 GCA_025469235.1 Pemphigus obesinymphae | reverse complement strand
ATTTTTATGGAAATATATATTATCCCCCCCCCCTTAGGCATATATTTTTTCATTTCACTATATATTTCCATAAAAAAAATTAAAAGTCGAAGTGCAAGGAGGGGATCTATCCCCCAAATCCCCCCCACCCCCCGTAAATTCTACTGATTCTACTGATTGCCACTGATTCTAATATAATTATTACTAGTATTTTTGTGTTTATGGAAATTCTCGTAACGGTCTCATATAGCGTAGTTATTTATAATATATCTGTAACAACGTCTACAGCCTACTGTATTATACGTGCTCAAAACAATCGTTCAATGAAAATAATCAATTATTGTTATTTCACCCTGCACGTTCCCGCAAAGGAACTGTATAGTTATATCCATTTTGGATTATGCTGCGAGATATAACAGATTCGACGTTCGAATATTGAAATTTTTCCTATATTCGTATTATTATTATTATTATAATATAGGTAATATTATATCCGGTTTTGTATTATTATTATATGTGCTGTCACCGCCCCGAGAGACCGTTGATCCCAAAGATCGTTGACATGACCTCTCATAGGTCTGCAATAAGCGCATACATATATTGTATACTTTATGATTGATCGTACACTAAATAAACACGGTTCACATTTTTTTTTTTTTTTTTTCCTCAACGTATTAGTATCTCTTATAAACAATGATAGCGTCCGTTTACATATTGACCGCATTCTTTTTACACATTTTCTTGTTTCTATAAATAAGCCATACCTCGTATATATAAGAGCATGCGTATATACGTTTGAGAAAAAATAACACAAAATGATAATAATAATAATAATAAATTGACTTTCGATTTTATCGCCTGTCCCTATATATACGCCTATATATATATATCGACCCCTCCCCGCTTTACCCGTCTCGAACGCGTGTAAAGGAGGCGCCGCGTCAATATAGAAAGTGTGACATCTCTTGTGAACATATTTGAATACCTATACGTGTTCCAAGATACGATAATAATATCCGGATACTAGTTTTTACCGCGTCTAAAAGTGTATTAAACCGAATTTATATTATTATGTTATTATTATGAGGAATAGGTATTGTGTTTCTTTTTACTTCACAAAATAGGCACATATAGTTGTCCTTATATTCATATGGTATCTTTTATCACTCGAGTCTTCCGAGAGTAAAAATAAAACACGTAAGTGTATATTATTTTATTATTACCTATAAGTATACGCAGTCACACGCGGTCAGTTCACAGCGTTGAATAAATATTATTATTATTATTTTCTGTAAACATATGAGATTACTTTAAAACTATAATGTATTGTATATGTATGAATGAATGTTTCAATATTTACAATATTGTATTCTATATTTTATTTATAGTAAATGCCTTACTATTATAGTATGATAATATTGTATAATTACGGAAAATATACGATGAGAAAATAAATCGTCAAAAAATTATTATTACAAAACACAATAGTTTAATAGTTTATGCACAAATAGAGTTTATACTTTGAAAACGTAATGAAGATAAATGCTTCATAATAATTATTAGTAGTAAAACCGTTACATGTTTCACATCAAAACTCTAAATATTAGTTGTTTTGTAAATTATTTTCTATGATGTACTTACCTACCTATTTACATAAAATGTGTTTATTTTAAAATAAATGAACACATGTCGTAGATATTTACACTTGGCTTAATGTTGAACATATACTTTGGATGTATTAAAACACATATTTTGTATGAAAATTTAAAATAAAAGAGATTTTCTTAAAAATATAGATATATTTTATAAATACGTTTTAAATGCTATACGTATCCCGTAAACACTTTATTATCCAGTAGACATTTCAGATTGTTGATCTTATGAAAACGTTAAAATAGATTTCATTTCATTTGTTTGGCCATCGATGGATGTATCGTATCACTATCGACGAGTTTATAATCAATTGAATACCAGGCACGTGTTTTTCTATTTCCGCGTTTTTACTTATTTTCGTAAAATTACGCCGTTAAAAGATACGTATATAACATAGATACTATTTAGATTACACATGAATGAGATCACAAAATATTATATTATATTAGAAATATTCATATCACGATTTTACAACATAAAATAAAGTATTATTTCAAGCATAGGTAATTGATTTTATAATAATAATAATAATAATAATAATAATAATAATAGTTATAATATATAAATATACGTATACGTGTACTGTTGTGAAATAGTTTCATAATACCGTGGCATTGACTCCATAGACTATAGAGTATTATATTATTGAAATAAATGTATCATATATAATTTTTTGACCGTCAATTAAATACTGTATTTATCCTTACGAGATATTTAACATCATATAATATACAATTTATCGTTCGTATCAATGTAATAGAAATGCTCACGTGTATAGGTAATATAAATAGGAAAAAAAGGCATTTATCTATAAAATATTTAAATTTGAAATTACTAGACAAGTTCGTGGATTGTTTTTGAAATAAGTTATTTGAAAATACGTTGTTGGTCTGAGTAAGAAATAAATTCATACAATAAAATCAAACAAGTTGTGAGGGAGGGTAAATAAAGACAGTTTTCAATGGCGGTTTTAGTATTGTACGTCCCGCTGTCTTAGATAATAGTCAAAAGTCTTCCACCAAAATTTTCACATGAATATTGGCTATTATTCGCGCATGGTAACCCGGTAAGTGGTACCAATAACTGTATATACCTATACAACACTACATATAACCGATGTCCGGCGAAAACCGAAACTAATTAGTATATATGCACATTCATAATGTATTTATAATAATGTACGTATGAAATGTGAATGATGTATGTTTTTAAGTTGTACTTTGTTTTAAACATTATGATAATTTCAATATATTCCGAATAGTATGCGAATAGTAAAAAAAAAATACACAGGGTTGCGATGAATAATATTATAAATAATAATTAATATTATGTACAATATATATATATCTATATATATATATATATAATATAAATCTAAGTCAAATAGCATAATATTAAGCCGAAAAAAGTTCTAACCAAGAATAAGCTATATATATAATATTTAGTTTGAAAACAAATCCGTATTAAATAATACTCTCCTATATTGTATAACAATATAATATATAGGTAGGTACCAACTTCTATGATGATAACTCGAGAAAAATAATGAAATGCAATATCAATCGAATGCACACAAATATATATGCAAAAATTGTATTTATTCAATTTAGACGTTATTATGGAATATTGATATGGTTTTAGTATAATGTAGTTATTATAATATCTTGATAGAGTTAAATTGCAGTGATAAGTATATTGAAAAACAACCTTTTTTTTTTGAACCCATATTCTTATTGAAATTACGTCTTATCGTCAGACATGACCCTCTTCGAAATTGTCGTCGTACGACGAATTGACATTATTTCCGCATATGTTATTATCTGCAGTCATATTTAGACCAAGGTTTTACGTTTTTTTTTTTGCCAGTTTGTTTTTTATCATCGGATAACGTTCATTGCGATATTTCAAATGTCACTCGAAATTAGTGCAACTGCACCTCCACGACGATTAAGTGTTATATTTACATTTGCATAAAATTCAATGTCGGCAGACAATCTTAAGGTAAACGCAAATTACACTATGTATACATTTGGTATTGAAAAAACACGTTGGAATATATTATAATTTTACCGCCAAAAACATCCTTGAAACTTACAAAATTCACGTGAACTTGAAAAAACAACAATTGACGACAAGAATAAACGTATATCTATCTAGAATGACACCAGCTACCTATATAGTTAGGGGAATAAATAACTGCGGAATAAAATTTGGCAACAACATATTGGGAAAACACGACGTGTCTTTAAAATTTGCAGTGCCCAAGTACTAAAAATTAAAAAAAATAATTTTTAAAATGAAAGTGTGCAGGGTTCATTGCTTCTAGCGTAGCATATTTTTAAATTGTTCAAAAGAATTAATTTAAGATTCAATCCACAATATTTTTGATGATATTATAATTCCAGTTATCATACACTAATTACTAAGTCAGGCCGTCAAAACATTTTTTTTAACGTCTATAAAATATATCCGTGTAAATTTTTTTCACAAAACTAGTTTTGAATATTGGTTTAGATTATTGAAATTGGTGTATAAATATATACATATATGCATTTTCATAAAAAATAACTACAGAATATATTTTCTGAATACAGAATATAACGATTATTATACCTAAGTCTGATATAACAATATTTTATTATTGATATTAAAAACTATAAAATATAAATGTAGTATTTTTTTTTTTTTTTTTTTTGATTCGAGTGTTTAAGTATGTTTAGTTGTCTTATAAATGATTATTCATATAGGTATAGGCATTATATTGATTTCAGTAAAATCGTTTCGGAACATATTTACTCTAAACAGAAAAATATTTTTCTTCTCATAGGTGATTTAATAGCGATTATAAGCTGAATATAATAATGTTTTATTCGGATATTAATCTACGTTTTTAAATTTAATTTCTTACATTACGTATAAATAAAATAGTCTATTTAAATACTTTTAGTTACAAACTACTACGTATATTGATATTAAATTCATCAAATAGTTTACACAAACAAAATATTTATGAAAAATAATTAAAATTCATGTTTATTACGTCTAAAAATATAAATATTATTTAGCATTCATTATACTCGGATATATATTATATATTTACATAATATTTTGTATTGTACCTTTGTTAATTCTTAGCAAAAATTTGGTGCGTAGGAGGAAGTAAATAAGATGAAAAAATTACAATCCTTTGAGGTCTTTATGCGTATTAGAAGTTTCCTATTTTTTGTATTTTTTTGTTTTTTAATTATGAACACATAATTATTTAATTATTATTCTATCGTGAGTATACGATTTTGAAAAAATCTAATTAATTTATGCCAAACTATTTAAATTTTGAACTCGATCCACGGACAAGAACAATATGTACATGAAACGTAGATTTTTATGCAAACGACGTTTTGCGTCGTCGAAAACGGAATAGCACGCGTGCGCGAACGATACACGTTGGCTTATTTCTTTTTCAAATATTATAATTATTATAATCGAATTGAGAACGTATATATTATTATATTATGCACATTGGAGAAGCAGTCGAGTATTAGAGAGCCGACGGTACTTACATTTTAACTGTAATTATCTATATCGACGTAATCGTTTCAGGATCGCCACTCGGCGTATATATAAAAAATAAAAAAATAAAAATCGTTTGATATAATTCGAGTTCACACTATATTTAAATCGATATTACTGATACTATTAAATGTTTATAAATAACAAATAGGACGGTAAACTAGGACAAGTGCAATAAAAATAAAACCTAACCACTCGATAAACATACATATGTGAATTATTATTATTATTATTGTTATTAACGTGTTTTTATTATTAATTTTTCGAGTTTTCAACGACGATCCGTCGATTTCACGGCTATTGACGATGTATGTACCTACGCCGCACTTGCGTTTTCGGAAAAGTTTTGAAAAGTCAACGTATATTTTCCATTTGACATTCCGAATAAATATGATATTCTCGAGAAATGCCGTCGACGTGGCTTTGATTTAGATATAGGTAGAGACCTATATGATATACTTATATAATATGAACTCGATTTTTATGACATTTTACTAAGGAATTTTTCTGAAGCATACACAGACACACGGAAAAAAAAGCTACCTACTGGTATTTCATACTATACAAAACTATTTAATATCAATAAATCCAATAAACGGAAAATTCCACGGGTTTTGTGCGGGCCAAAGAGATCGAAACGATTCCATTTCGCGATAATATAACTTTCGTATATTAAAATCTCTCGGAAAATTGCACGTCGCCTAAATACCTAAACACATTTTTTAAACTGCGCGTTGTACAATATTAGGTATGTTTTCAGTAGAACATTGCGCGTATTCTCGTTGAATGTTTTCTACATCGGGACAATATATATAATTATAGAATATCGTATTCTGCTCTCGTAGCTGGTCGGATAATTGTAAACTGTTACGTTTTATCCAAGATAAATGGATATTATATACGTACAGATAATTAAAATATGTAGTGGCACAATAATATTTAATGTAATGTTTGTGCGACTAAGAAAGTAAATTGTATTTACTATACAATCCGCAAATAGTGTAGTATTTCAACGTTTTATACCGTCGCTGGCTTATAATTTACATTTAAATCACTATTGTGTCGTGTACGACATTAAATTATACGATATTGTTTAAAATAAAAAAAAAACAATTAATTATCATAACACAACAAAATATATGAAATGCGTTATTCTTTTGACAATGGACTGAATGCATATAATATGTATATTTATATATATTATGTGAATACATTATATATTGGTAATAGTCAATCTTTTTTTGATTCTGAGTAGAGTAAGGAAAATATTGATTTTTTAATTTGTATGTTTGTATACATTTTTTTCGTATAAAATAAATCAAGCAGCCGTTTTGCAGTACAGATTTTCTGGTAGAAAATTAGTTGTAATTGGTATACATCAGATATGTCGCTTTTCGAATTATAGAGATTTTTTTTTTAAAATAAAGGAAAATTAACATTTATAATAGACGTTTTTTTATAAATTCAGGGAAAATAACAAACACAATTATTTTGTTATGGATACTGATTTAAAAAAATATATAAAAGTACAGATGTCCGTCCAGAGTCGTCTTTCCATTGCAATGATTTATATTTACTTTCAAATTTAAAATAATAATAATATACTAGCCTATATTATGATGATGGGCCAATTTCCTTCATAGATGATTTTTTTTTACAATAAAAAATAAATTTTATTATTATATTATATTATGGGTGACCACTAATCATATCATATGTACTTATATTCATAGTATTCATAGGACAGTATATATTGTTTTTTCCATGTCCTTAGTACAAATATTTTATATAATATTTACTGTCCTAAATAATTGTGCTATAACTACACATCTATAAATATATTTATTTATATCACCCTACAAATGATTTTATTTATTCCTTATGATATAAAACATAAGGTACATATCAATCTACATTATGTAATATATTATTTTTATTTTAGATTCTGGGTGTAGCGATTATAGTATACATTTTTTTCGGGCAGAAGGAGTAATAAAATAAGAGCTTTCTGGTAAAAAAAAGATTTTGATAGGAAATTCATTCCAGTTAGTACTTTGTAAAGATCATTTATGATTTTCTACGTATTTTTTTAAGCGTAACAAAAATCTACCTTTTATAAAGGAAATTATAAGAAAAGTTGTTATAAATTAGAAAACAATAAATAAATTAGTCATGGTTATACCGACCATATATTATATGATATATAATATTCAGAATTGCCAAAATTAATCTAAAATTATTATAAATTGGAAAATTGAAATGCTAGAAACTTGAAATTTACATCAAATATTTACTATGTATATTGATGTTGTATTTTTTATTAGCCATATAAATGCTAATATCAATACTTATGTTATATATAGAAAATCTTGGATTAGAATCCTTTTATTGAAATAAATGATTTATCATTGCTTTTAAATTCAATATATTCACTACCTGCAGTATCCTACTCAACAAGTGAAAAGCTTCCATCCCCCAGTGACCGGCTTTTTACAATTTTTTATTACAAATTTTATAACAGGTGTTGGGCGATTTAAGTTAACATTTTTTTCTAAGCGAAAAACCATTTACGTAGTCATTTGTATGGCGCGGGCTTTAAATAAATAACTGCTTTGGTTGATTTTTCTATCCGTCTGGCCTGCTTTGTATATATGATATGTGGTTTAAAATTTCATACACTAGACGTCAACCAACGCGTGTATGTTAATACATTTTATTCCTATGACGCATGTACAACTGGTTTAATATACACATTATGTATAATCAAACTATACGTTTTTATTAAAATAAAATCAATATTTTTGTTAATATGTAAAATTGTAACCAAATCAAGTTTCGCGTATAGTATACAATTTAATTTTTATTTGTATAAAATTATTCTCAGCAAATATAACTTCCTAATAATCAGTTGTATTTATTTTTTACTTGTATTTATAACATTTTATTATAATTGATGATTATTCAATATTTACGTTATACTTTAATTTCAGTTAAACAATTAACTTAAATGGAATAAATTGACATTTTTTTTTAACAAAAATATGCGTATCAAATATTAATTTTGTGAATTGTATTGACATAAATACGTGTGCTTAAGTATATAGGTAGTGTTTATTGACATTTTTTATTGCCAAACTAATGCACCATATTTTGCCAATTATAAAATTTTGTTTACGTATATTTATTTATTTAAAATTAGCATATATTTATCCTGCTGTATACTATTCTTATTTTGTTTCTGTAACTTGCTTTTTTTACAATATGTATATAATGAGATTTCATAGAATTTGATAAACATAATGCAAAATTTACATATTGGTTTTTAGAAGTTGTATACATTTTTCAATTGTGTATCTAGTTTAATGTTCTTTAAATTAAAGATTTCATAATAATATTGCGCCTATTCTTCTATATAGCATTATAGCCACAAATGATCCAACTATATTAATTTGTAAAAAGTTACAGATGACATTGGTACGAGGAATTCGGAAATAAAATTGTTAGAATCAATTTGACCTTTCAATTATTTGTTATACATTTTGACGAACAATTAAAAGAGTAGTTGTATTCAAATTAAACCAGAATTAAATTTTAGTGATATGTATTTATATTGATTTAACATACAATTTCATACAATTATAAATATTATAGTATACTATATGTTAAACACCACTTTATCCGAAAATAAAATATACAAGTTATTTAAATTCTAATTGAAATAAACATTGATTAACTATTATGTATAATATGATCTTAAAAGTACCTATACCTATTAATATTATATTATGACAATATAATGTAAACTTATAATAATAAAAAATCGTATTTTTTGTTATTTGATATTAAAATATATATATTTCTAATGAATTTTAGTGTTTCATTATTTTTTCATTATTTTGTAGTACCAGTAAATCTGGTATACTCGTATTCTTGTATTATGATAAATTCTCGATACTCTTAAATTTTAATTTAAAAAAATTCATAATTTAAGTTCGAATAAAGAAAAAAAGTATTTAAATAAATTGTTATATACGTCTGATTCAGCTGAATTTATAAAAGCAATTAACAAATTTCTCCATGAGATTAAAATAATTTCATGAACAAAAAAAAAAAACGAGTTTATATGAACAACAAAAACAGAATATGAAAACTCAGACTAGTATCAATTGCGTAGTATTTATTTATTCATGTGGTATTTCCTATTTCGTATTATTAGTTAAAATTACCATAAAATATATTTGTTTTTATCACTAGATAATACAAATATCTATCATCAATGATTAAAAATAAAAATAAAAACATTTGGTACTAATTTTGTTGAAAAATTAATATGATATTTTCATATATTTTCAATAAATATAATTATTTAAATTAATAATTTTATTAAAACTATTTGTTTTCAATAGCAGAATATACTCTGATAATTTTGTTTTAAGAATCGATTCGAATATAATAAAGGGAAATTAAGAAATTAAGTGTTGAATAAAGATTTTTTCTAAAAACATAATGCATAGGTATTTTTCTACAAAATTTAAATACTCCTACACTTCACAGAATTTTCAGTTCAATCATCAAATAGATTAACATTTTTAGAATTTTATATTATATTTACAAAACGATATTATTATAAACGTTTAAAACTTAACCTCTGTTTGGTGCCCTCAACAAAGTGCACTGAACAAATGTTATAAAATTATCTGGGAGCAAATGTTAGGTTATATTTTGTATATTGTTTGTTATGGTTTTATTTTAGTTAAAAAAAAAAATTATTATGTAAAAATGTTTTATGTATTTAAAATTAAAAGAGTTTTCTAAAAATAGTACGAAACGTAATCGAGAGGATTCACGCGTACGTCACGACGTTTGATGAAAATGTATACGATAAGGCCGAGATGGATTGCAGAGAAGACCGCTTGAAAAAATTTATAGTCTTATTTGAGGAAGCACAATGCGAATTGGAAGAATCAGTAGAAAATGAGGAAAAAATTAAGGAAAACAAAAATATTCACATATTGAAAGAAAAATTATATGATGAAAGTAAGTCAAGAATGAAGAAACTAAACCGGAAAGAGTAATAATAATCCTATTCGGTCGGAGATAAAGCTACTAAAGATAGATTTTCCATTGTTTACGGGAAACGTAATGGGGTAGCCAAATTTTCGAGATTTCTTCGAAGGTATCATACATAATAACCAACAAATAGCCTTGGTACAAAGGAAAGGAGCTGTAAGGGGTGAGGCCACCCAAGTTATAGAATTTATACCGCAGTAGCTGTTAATTATAACATTGCCTGCGTTAATTGAGCGTTTTGAAAACAAACAGACATTAGTAAATAAGCACCAAAAAACATTGTGTACAGATAAGTCGATATGACGTAAGTGTGCACATGATTTCAGAAAATTATTAACAGATTGTAAATAAAATCTAAGAGGGTTACAAGTCTTAGGTCTACCAATCGACACTTGGGATCCTATAATAATCTGATTTGTAGAAGGAAGATAGCATTTCAAGAATGAGAAAATAATGAAAACTGTTTACCAAGTTTAAACTGTTTAATATCATTTATGGAGATACAATTTAACGCGTTATAGTCAGCTCAGTTTAGTGAAGGTGATGGAAAACAGAAATTCAATGTCATTAATGGAGTTCAAAAGAAAATAAAGGTATCAACAGTTATAATAGCTGCAGACAAGGTCAAAAATAATTGTATATTATGTGAAAATAATCATGAGAAGGGCCTTAAATCATGTGAAAGTAGCTGATCGAGTAGCAACAATTAAGAGGATTGGCGTTTGTTTTAATTATTTGAAAGATACACATAAGGAAAATTGATGCAAGTCAAAGTATAGGTAAAACTAGTGCTCCAAAATGCATAACATCTTTCTACATTTTGAGGAGAAGAGTGATATCAGTAATAACCAACTAAAAAAAGCAGAGGAGTTAGTGAAACCAAATAACCAGGCTGACGAAGCAAAAACAGTAAATGTATACACACTTGGTATCCAAAATAAGCAGAGTGTAGTATTTTTGTCTACGGCGGTGATAATAATACAACAAGGCGATGATGAATGGTTTAAATGTAGAGCACTATTAAACATAGGGTACCAAAATAATCTTATATTTGGTAAATTATTCAACCTACTTGGTTTAAAAGATGTACCAATTAATGTCAAAATTCAAGGAGTCAAAAACATTGAATCAGAGACATATAAAACAGTGAAGGTCACATTTAAATCATTTGTAAAATATTTTCAGAAATCTTTGATTGTCTAGTGGTACCTAAAGTAATAGATTAACAACCAAATCTGAAGATTAATACCGATCATTGGGGCCTAATGTTTAATCTACTATTAGCTGACCCAGAATTTTTGGAAATCAATGGATATTGATGCACTAATAAGTGCAGAGTTGTTTTCGGACATTAGTAGAGAATTTGAAGCTGCCAGGTGAGTTACCTCCATTACAAAATTCGATTCTTGGTTGGTTTATTGCAGGACGTGTATCGGAGATAATGTCTCATAACACGGATATCCAATGAAGAACCAACAATAAATGATATATTATCAAGGTTCTGAGCAAAAATCTTCATGCAAAAAGTGTGGTTAACCAAGGCTGGTTGGGATCAGGATTTGGATACAAAATTGAAAGAAGAATGGCTGAAAATTTTCCAACTTCTTAAGTCTATTAAGGAAATTATGGTTCCAAGGAATGTTTTACTAATGTGGCAAGCAACTTGATTAGAAATTAATAGGTTCTGTAATACTAGTGAGTTTGCTTACGGTGCTTGTCTTTATATTTGAGCAGTAAGACACAATCCAGAACATATTTCATTACGCTTGCTATGCTCTAAATCAAGAGTAGCCTCATTAAAGCAACTATATATACCGCGACTGGAGTTATTGGGTTCATTTATTTTTTTTTGTTTAATAAAGAAGGTTAGAGGAGTAGATGACCTTCTTTTTGAGAAAGTATTTAAGTGGACCGACTCAAAAATTGTTTTATTTTTACATGGTTAAATGAGTCAACAACAAAATGGAAAACATTAATGCAAATAGGATAGCAGAAATTCAAGGGTTATCTACAAGTGTCAAATGGGAATATGGGCCTCGGTCGACAATCCTGCGGATTTAGTATCCAGAGGTGTACGAGAAGTTATTGATTTGACTGTGGAATGGTGGAATGGGCCTAAATGGTTAGTGAAGGTGGAGGACTATTGGCCATCAAATGAAAACACATGCAATGAAGTTCCTGAGGCTAAATTAGTAGCAGCGGTAACGTTAACAAATCCAAACTGTAGTATATTGAAAAAATATTTTTCCTGGCGTAAGTTAATTCGAGTAATAGCATAATGTTTGAGTTTTATAGTCTAACAAACAAAGAATATCTGGGAAGGAAATGAGTATAAAATGTAGAATAAGTCTTCTTTATTAAGTTTTTTCTTTTCCGCTCATCTTTAATTTAATTATTACTCGGGTAATATTCATCGAATTTAAAAATAAAAACATAAAAATATAAATTACTTAAGAATTATAGGTTATCATTTTGAAATTGGAAGTCAATATAGTTTTAACAAATAAGGTAAAGCAATAATAAATAATCAAAAAATATATATAAAAAATAAAGAATGGAGAATACATAATATAACTTCCTGAAAAAATATCAAAAAAAGTATTTATACTTCCCAATGATAAAAAAAACCACCCTCTATAGAAACACAATTTGATTTTTCTGTTTAACCAACTGAAAGTATAGGCAATTTGTGTTAGGAATTATTATCACAACATTGTAAATTCCATTATTATAGTAAATTATATTTATTACCAGATTTATAGATAAAAACATTATTTATGTCATAATGACATTTAAATTTAAAAGAGAAACATATCTATTTAAATTATTGTGATCAAAAAATAATTAAATTTCTTCACCAAATTTTGAAAAAAGTCAATAGATGGGAATAGGTGACAATGATCTCGCTTACAAATGTGATTATATATAGGTAAAATAGGTTATGAGTTATATAATTTACAACTTAGACATATGAATTTTTCTAAAAATGAGATAACAACCAAATTTAAGTATAATTTTACTTTTGCCCACCAACAGCCTGCAGAATAAGTAGTGATATCTATCACTGATCGTAAAATGGGTCGATATTGGCCGAAAAAATTTACTCGGACGTTCGGTATAATTTATATAGGTACCTATATATTTATTAAGTATACTTATTGTAAAAATCTCTGGTTTTCAGATGTAGATAAGTCCTCTTTGGTGGTCTGTCCTGTATCGACGTGATGTACGATTATATACGTATTAGTTGGTGGCGCCAAGACCCGTTTCCATTAGACACTGCATGGAATAAAGAATGAATCCAAACCGGACAGTCAACAACACCGGGTGTTGTCCCTTTAGCCACTATTTACCATCAGTGGCGTCGATGACGGTGCAATGAAAGTGTCAGTGGCGGGGCAGTAGATCTTTCGTAATCGTGGAACGGCCAAGGGCAAGGAGTAGGTTCGGTTTTGGAGACGACGGGCGGCAAGGCCGTGGTGAATCGATCACACAGTCCATGGTCATGGACCTCCTCTCACTCACCGTCACATATGACTGACCTGCACACTGAACACTCATTTTACATGTTAACACTTTCTTATTATCTACTTAAATAAACATTTCATATTTTTCTTCTCTATTTTTTCGATAAAACAAAATTTTCGATGTAGATACTTGTATGTATGACGAAGAAAATATAATCATTAATTATTTTCATATTATCATTTAATCACTGTATGTATTATTCGAAATGATTGGAATAATATTGGTTTTTAAATCTATATATATAAAAAAAAAAAATCTATCCACGCCCTATACCACTAATAGCTATATAATTTTCAATTACGTTTTTTAAATTTATGAATAATCAAAAAACTACTCCTTTTAATAAAATAAAATTTAAACCCTTTCGCGACACCTAATTGCACAAAATATATGTACATTATTTCTGTACCTATATACATCAAACAATATCTGAGGGTGTCCTAATCAATACATATAATATGTTAAACTTAAGTTATACGTATCTACCATACATGCAATATCGCGATAAATGTACCTATACATCATATATGCACTACATACGTACCTATATACACTTTACGAGATATCTAAGAAAATTAATACTTTAAGAAATTTCATTGAAAGATATAGCCAGTTATAGAAAGAAATATGTAAATATATAATATTTGAAATTTCATGATTAAAGATAATGCAAAATATTCTAGAAAATATTGTTATTCGATTTATCTATCCAGTTGATTCAGAGTGTGTAGAATAAACTGTATGCTTATACCTATATGTATTAGGTAAATTAGCGTTTTTATTTTATTGTTCCATCTACATTATAATATGAATTGTATTTAAAAAAAACCAATTTCTGGAAGTTAATTACGACTTTTTACAAATATAAGTATGTGAGTTCTAGTAAAGCGAGTTTTTATGAAATTCTAATAATATTTATTTTTACCGTGGGATCTTTTTAACATCAATGAACTACATTTGAATTGCTTTACTATAGAATTGGATATTACGAATATTTTATCGTATACCATTACACAAATACGTACATCACAATACTTATTATTATTATTATTATGGCAGGGGTATTCCGTGAGGTAAGGGATGATATGCAGGTCACTGCTGACAGTCAATTACGCGTGGATCCAATAATAATAAATTATAAATATGTCTATTCGGATTGCGGTCCAAGGATTTTTTTTTTACACCAATCAGTCGTACTACTCGTAAGTTGTAATATGTAAGTATATATAAAAGAAAAAAAAAAATTACATAGGTAAAAATTCGATTCGGAGTTTAATGGGATTTTTTTTACAACCTTTCATAAACCATCGAAGGATTCCTATTAACTCGTACCCATTCATTTATGTACATATATACGTATTGCATCTATACGTGACGAGTATACCCGATCGAGAGTTCCCTTCGGTTGCAGTGGGTATATTATATTTAAAGTCAATACTCAACGAAACCACTGCCGAAAGAGAATACTAATGAATTTAATTATTACGAGTGAAGTAAAATCGCACAATCTTTGATCGAGCCGGCGACGCAACTTATACTTATATATTATTATCATACACTATCGTCAATGAATTTCGATCGCATTTCTCTGAGCTTTTAATATAACATTTGGTATGGGTGTACAGTGTACGATATATTATAAAGATGATAACAATAATATATATTTTACCTTATTCGATATAGCCGGCATGCTCATATGTGTCGTGAGATATTGATAGCTACATATAAGTCATCTATCCTTTGGTGTACGGTGCTACCACTTATAGGAAGGGGAGTGAGAAATCATCGTGCGACATTATCGTCAACGGGCCAAGTATCTTATATTATGCCGATACAACGACCGAAATCCTCTCCCTTACCACGTATGACGTATACATACAAAAGTTAAACGAGACAATATCCAAAACAACAGGCTAAAAAAACGCCGTCGTGTTATCTGATGGTTATTTACTCTGTACCGTCTCATGAATTCACGAGTAATATTGTCGTTTGCTATATGTAATAACAGTGACGATGAAAAAAGGATAAAAAAAAAATATATATATATATAGATATAGATAAGAAATGTAAACGGCTAATCTGATTAGACACGCCGGCAATTTCGCGTTTTTGAAAGGCATCTGGAATAATGGTATAAATACAAATAAATGGACGAATATTATACTTCCCACCCGATGCTTTTTTATTCACCCTGTTTACTCAAAAACGTGTATATACCTAAACGTAATAATAAATCGGTACAGTAGGTAAAGATAATAAATACGGTATTTGCGAATAGTTCGATGAAAATTGTCTAGAAAATGTATAATAATTCGACTTTTTGAATTTATTTTTATGAATATGAGTCTTATCATCACTGTTAATATATATTAATATAATTAATTAAACAATCGACTCTTTGGCGTTTGGCCTATATATGGGCGGTTTTGGTATCGCGGAAAATTAAAGATTTCGGAGATTTCTTTATTGAATTTGTTTTTATTGCTCCGAGACTACCATTAGATATACGCGTACACACAGTTATTAGATTGTATAGGAACTTTGAAAAAAAAAAAATTTTAAATTTTACACGCGTCCGCTACCACCCTATTTGTATTTCTACAGCGGACACATCATTTGAATATACTCATCTGGACCGACTTACGTTCTTTTGACACTCGAATTTTACGTTGAACCTATAACGAAGTCCTTTTGACTTTTGATTACGTTAACTGAAAAATCAATCTCAATAATATCCTGTCAAATATAGTTTTTTTTTTTTTATTAGGTAAAGCGCTATACGATAATGCAATTTGATATTGTGCATCAGCCTAATGATATAATATATACATAATACTGGTATTAATTCTGCCATTTTTCCTAATAATTTATAATTTTCTTCTGATGATATAAGTCGTGCATACAATGCACAGACATAATTTGTAATAGAAATCCAATGATATTTTTACCCCGTAATGTCATTAAAATATTATACATAGTGTTAGTGTTTAAAACGTTATCGATCAATTATTATCATATTATTATGACACGTGAGCACATTTTTGTATACACGCATATCATTATCGTCTAAAGATTAAACGCTACATATTTTTGCTTACACTCCAATTTTTTTCAATTGACCAAAACACTTTTGTTGTGCAACACTGTGGTATCAGAGTTTTATATATATATATGTACTATCTAAATAATATCATATTACAATAATTTCTAATAACATCCATAAGATCAATTCATATGGTGTTTAAATGGTGAAAAAGTCAAATATTTCCGCGTACGTCGAACCGACTAGTATTAAGACAAATGATAATCAGAATAAGCACATACAGGTAAGCAGCGTCTATCAAAACAATAGTTTGACTTTAGATTCTATGAGAAGTAAGTTCAGCAATGGTTTTAAGATGATATGTTTTATTTTATGTTTGTATAAATAGAAAATTGATCCTAATTGGTACTTTGAAGAGATCATTTTTCGATTTTCCAAGTAGATTTTTTAGCGAAATAAAAAAACCACCTTTTTTTGACGGAAATGTTTTATAAATGTGGGGAAATAATAAAATAATAAATAAAGTTGTCATGGTTCATTTTTTCGATATTTATGTAATATAATACTTCACTCAAAATTGTATTTTAAACTAATTTCATAGTTTATATTTTCCTTTCATATTTAAAATAATAATGATTAAAATATTTAATAAAAAAAATACAATATCTTATAGGAAAACCAATGGACTAACTTCCCCTAATATTATGTGCAGGATTTTTTTTAGTTTATAGATTGAATTCTACCCCTATTTCTGGGTTGTCAGAGCTAAGCTTGTAATATGTCTATATCAGTGGAGTATATAGTCTCTCAAAATGTGGTGTTTTTATTCATGTGGGTGTAAACAATTTTTCAGGCATAGCTACTACTGTAGTATTCATACAAAATTCTCATCATTAGAAAATTATAGGAATTTTATAAATAAATCCAATGTTATAAGCCCAGATCGACAAATATTTGCATTTTTGTGTCAAAGTAGAATAGCATTCTGTATTCCTATAGGTGCCTAGAATGTATTTCAGATTTACTTAAAATTGTATTTGTAAAGCTATATTAGAGTGATTTGATTTTGACTAAAAAATTAAATGTCAGGTTTTGAAATATTATCAATGGTTTGAATATTTGATAACTCCTGTCTATATCTAAATATTATTATTATTATTTTTTTTTTTTATTAGTTGCTTTGTGGATTTGAACAAAAATGGTTAAAATAAAAAAAATGTCAGTTTTAGTTTGTTATATGTAGGAATTTACTTTAATTTTAAAATTAGACAAAAATAGACTATAACCGCTAAAATATAATATATCATTTCCTAAAAAACTATTTTAAAATTATTTGTGATGCATTAATATTTTTGTGCAAAATAAAATAAAACCTTAAACATAGAGGGGTTTACAAAATGTTTATATAAAAATTACCTATATATAATTTTATTATTTTATACTAATATTAAAATATACCTATTATTTTTCTGAATTCACTTATTTTTATACTATTAATTATCCCAAAATTGTATTGAAACATTTAGTTTGATAAAGCAAAGAGATGAATTTAATATAATAATAATCCATTTTGTAAAAATTCAAAAAATATATAAAAATTATTATATTATATAACCAAATAATTGGATCAAAGTATGGTAATACTATATTATAATACTTGAAGTCGATTTTACACAAAAATCTACTTTAAAATTAAATTATATAGTACCTTTGAGAATTGGAAAGGTGTTGAATTATCATATATAAAAATTAATAATAATACATCAAAAAAAAAAAAAATTAGAATAAAATGTTTTATAACTTAATTATTGGTTAAAAATAGCCAATAATCTATAAGCTAAGAATCACCCCAATCTACATTTTTCAGAGTATTGATATTATTTAGGATATAAAATATATGGACGTACAACTCACTTTTACCTTTAGTCTCGGATAGGATAGTGTATATAATTAAATTTTAAATATAAATTAATGCTTTTGAAGCACGTTTCAAAAAGAATTTCAGTAAAATATTATTAAAAACAAATCGAATAGGTGACAACGACAATTTTATTTGTAATTTTCAATGCATTTATAAAATGTACCGTTATAAAAGGAGTTTTCCTTTACCATTAGAAAACCACTGAATATAAAAAAAAACCTTTTTATAATACCATCTAAAATAGAGCTAATTTGCTAGTAAAAAAGTTATTTATTCTAAAACTCCTGCTATATTCCTTCTATACAAAGAAATTTCAGAGTTTTAAAATAAGGGAGGAAATATTTTCCTAAAATTTCAGGAATCACAATCGAGATAAAAAGGTAATTTGTGTAAATTTGACTAAAAATACAATACAATACAATAATTGTTCAATTGCCTTATTGTTCTGCGTTCATTCGTACACAGTTATAATTCATTATACTTAGGAATACAGTAAAATCATTCTATAATTAAAAACTTTTATATTACATTATAAAAAAAATGTACATCTTATCGCTAATAATATATATAATTTTATCTTACCAATATATTTTTTTTTTTTTCGAAATTTTTGAAATTTTTTTTTATGTGGAAATCCGTAGAAATAAAAAAGCAATGGGACAATATGACACCCCCTTCCTCCTAGCATGACTATATACAGACATAAAAACCCATCATTAGGCATATAAAAACCATATGCGTTCATTCCACGCTTCACACTCAAAATTTAAAATATACGAAACAACATATATAATATATTATCGTTTATCTTAACTTCAATATATTTTGAATTAATTACAAATGAATAATTTTAGTTGAAAATAATAATATATAAGACGTGTTTTCTTTTATTGATTAACATTTATCCGACGCAATGGGTGCTTGCTCGACGTCGTGGAAAATGTCTCGAGTAAAACTCACGGCTTAAAACTAATAACAATAAAAATAAATAATAATAATAATAATAATAATAATAATAATAATAATAATAATAATAATAATAATAATATTAATAATAATAAACTATCATACGTTTAATGATACGCGATGTACCTATATAAACGTAATATGAGGAAAAGGCCACGGGCATAGACGTGAAATTAAAAGTTGGTCGGCCCGCCGCAGCGGTGGTTATAATATTATTAGATAAGACGGTTTACGGGTCATGTGATGGCTCGTAGACGGCAGCACAATTATAATTACGACAATCGGGTGCGAACGCGGAAAATATTTCATATTATATATATATATATAACAGATACCTATGTAGTAATGATAATGTATATGAATACCGTGTGGGAAAAACAAGCATGAATTTTTTTTTTTTTTTTTATAATATGATATCAATTAAGAGAGTTTTGCGCAATACGATATAATAGCGACTGCGACAGTAGGTCGTTAAACTTGATACAATGTATCGTAGCAGTCGTCGAACTTTATATTATTGATGTTACTGCACTTTACACGTTATATTATTATAAATTACAGAATAAATGATAAAATATAGTTCAATTTTATAAGACAGCGGTCTACCTATACCTATACAGATCCGGATGTTGGGCAGTAGAAAGGAAGATAGAACAGAGTATTAGTAAAGCAGAAATCAGAATATTCAGATGAATGAACGAAGTGACTGTAGAGAATAAAAAGTAAGAAATTAATATAATATAAGAGGTCAGTGGTTGCAATAATATGAAAAATGAGTGAGAATATGTAGAGATGACTGAGTCATATTTTAAGAAGAGAAGATGCAGAAGTGAAAAGATTTGTAAAGAAAATGTATTATTAGAGGAAAGATGAGAAGAGGAAGACTGAAGAAGGAGAATGTTTAGTAGAGAGTAATATGTGGTAGGTGGATGTAAGTGAAGGGCTTGCAAGAAATCGATTTGAGTGGAAGAACAGGACTAGGATGGCCGACCCCATAAAGTTGGGAAAGAAGGTGATGGAGAAGAATAAAAATTACATATTTTCGGCACCTATAAGTTCATGCATTAAAAAACATCTCAATATACATACGTGTTCTTAAAATATGCACTAAAAAAAAAAAGTTTTGATTATTAAATAAATATTAATCTAAAAAAGTATAAATATCAGGTATAAAATGTGGACTACACATCAGTCCGATTTGAGAATATTGTTCAAAAAGACTCATAAAGTTATAAAGTTGTCGACTACTTACTTTACGCCTTTAGTTATGCTATAGTATATAAATAGCTTTTTATTAATAACCAGAAAAAGACTAAAATATAAGGTTACAAGGTTCAAATATAGTTATAGGTTACTTTATTATACTTACATATAAAACTTTATATTGGTACAATATAAAAATAATTTTATATTACTTATGTTAGAATATATAGAGAACGGGTTTTATTATAATAAAATAACCAAAATAATACGTACCTACTTACTTATTTATTTAGGTAGTAAAAATATTTAAAAAATAAAATAAAATCATAGAATGTAATAACTTATTTATATATAAAAGTTTATAGATTCATGTAAAATTCAGAAAAAATTAGGTATTAATTATGTGTGAAAAAAAAGTAGTGAAATGTTATCTTATACCTATGTTATTTGCCTATATAATTGAAACAATGTGAAAGTAATTATTTTCTTGGATTTGAAAATCTATAATGGCGAAGATTTGGTCATTAAATGTTTTTTATATAGACCAACTGTCATAATAAGGTCACTAACAATAAATCACTTACTCTCATTTTATAATGGGATATATATATAGGCAGTTTTTGTTAATTCAGATTTTTTATTGAAATTATATATTATATAGTTGTATAACACTTTAACCTATGTAAAAGGGAGGCATCAAAGATTTTACTTTTAATTACTCGTATTTATAAAATAATATTCAAAAACATGTATTTATACTCAAATATGTAAAAATAAATTAATATCAATTTATATTTTACTAATATATCTTTTACTGTTTATTAAATATTTATATTTGATAAAAAGTTGTAATTAAATATAATAAAATCTGTTCACCACTTTAGTTATATAAAAGTTCATCACTTTATATGCAAGTACGCATGAACTTATTGGTCCTGATTATTTTTAAATTATTATAATGTATTTATATATATTATATAAATACAAGTATTATCTTATATATGTAGCATGTGAATAGATTTTTGTCGAATTATGGGTTTTTTTATTTTTGTATTATTATGTGACGCCGAAATACAGTCATATACATGTCATTTAGTACATAAAGAATGTAGTCATTTAATTTTTTTTTTTTACAGTGGCCAAAGAGGTTAACGACCTTTTTCTGGCCGTTTGAAAAACACATAATAATATGATATTATTTATTATTTATATACTATATATTACGCGTCAGTGTATATAATTAACTTTCAAATATCATAACGTTAAAACAAATATGTTTTTTGGAACGAAAACATAATGACAAAAAAAAAAAAAAAAACAGTATTCAACAAAAATATGAAATATGAAAACTTTTGATTTGTTATGAGTACTATATAACCTCTGGCTTTCTATGAAATGTATAGATTTTAAGATTCGAGTCACCACACTCTCATAATCTATGTGGTCACAGTTCAAAACCTACTGATGATAATTTTACTAAATTATATATGTATATATATATATATTTTTTTTTTTTACAAGACTGTTAATTTTGTCAACCTTAACTTTAATAGTTATTTTTCTTTAAATGTGATTTCAGGAAATTAGAAAAGTCATAATGACGTCTGTTCAATGTCACAGTACTCGTAATTTTCGGTCGACGTGCAGATAAAATAGATGGATAGGTAAGTGCGTAAATGATACAGTGTATTAATGTAATTTCATCGTAAAATGTAATGAAATAATACAATTTAAAAACACGGACTCAATTGTTATTATATTTTTTATAATTAAAAATAAATAAACGAGGGGAAAAAAACTTAAAATAATATTAACTATATATAGATATGACAATGTTTACTTTTTAATTTCAATGTCATATATTTTATGTTTCTAACGAAAACATTTTTAAAAGTACCTATAAGAGGATTTCCTACTACAATACTTTCTTCGATAAATTATCAATATTATTATTTATTTTCTAACTGTTAAAATACACATAATTTCTATTCCAAATAACAATGTTGAATCTTCGAGGAGTTTATTTTACTGTCTAAAATAATAAAATTTATTTACAAATCTTATGAATGATTACAATAATCTTATATGGCAATATTTAGAATTGGTTGAAATTGATGAAAAAGGTCTGAATATTTTAAATGTATGTTATAACATTATTTTATTTGATCGAAATCCCAAAGTTAAGTAAATACCTTGTCGAGTATACTGATTACTGGTTAGTGGCAGATTGAAGAAAGGCGATACAGCGATCGCAACCTCCTTTTTTTTTAAGTTTTTTTTTTATTTGAGGAGCATATAATTGATTTTGAATAGGGATTAGTTTTTTATTTCTAAGTTTTATCCCTGTTCGCCCCACTTAAATGAGCTCTAGATCCACCCCTGTTACTGGCGTATTATATATTTTCCCCTATATTGATTAGATTTTCGTATTTGATTTCAACTTTTTACGAAAATTTTTCAGTTAAACATAACCTTTCGTCAACGTAAATATTTGATCTGACAGTTTGGCTATAGTCCATGCAAAAGTGTACATCAAGATTCATAATTACCTGTCAGTTTTTTGTCTAAGCTATTTACTTTTTTGGCGAGTGAATAAGTAGACAGGGTATTTGGTTTTGCGTGTTTTCGTTAGAAGTATTTATCTTGTTATTATTATTATTTTTTTTTAGGGAGGACTTATTTCTTACTCAAACAGAAAATCGAATTTTTCTAATGCCAATGAATATTAAAAAATCGATTTTATACATAGTCTAAACATGAGTTGATGGCGCAAAGAAATGAAAAATGTTCTTTCAGATAAAGTACGCATCATAGAAGAGGCCAAGGAATATTACTCTTTTTTTATAACTTAAATAACCACAAAATATCGATAATAAGAGAAAATAAATAAAGTTTTTACGTAAGAGATTTACATTTTTAAGAGTTTTTGATAATAAGAGAAAATAAATAAGTTTTTTTTATGTTGTAAAAAGGAATAGACTATAACAAAAAAAACTATAGTATTATTTTCTTAACAATGAAGAACTTCCGCTTATATGAGACCCGTGACAGTAGTCATTAGAAGCATCTTTATAATTATTTTATAAACATTAATTTGATAGTAGGTATTATTAATTATATAGTAAATACATAGGTACTTAATTTTATACTAAATTGTAAATTCTAGTTGGACACAAAATTAAATCTTTAAATTAATTTATTTATACAATTTTAATAAACTAATGAACATAATATTATATATTATTATTATTATTATTAGCATAAGTAAAATAAATATATTCATTTTTATTAATAGCTATTAAGTTGAGGATTCCAATATTGATACTAAGGATTAACCAAATTTTAGCGGTATTAAAATACGTACATACTCTTTAACTACAACTTCTCTCTTATTAATTGGAGATTTAAAATTTATAAAAAAAAACGCGAAAGATAAGAATATTTACTATTCCGTAGGGTGGAGTTTTTTTAGTTAATTTTTTTTTGTTTTTTTTTTTTTTAATTTAAAATTTTACGATTTTCTATGACGGAGTTTAGGCTTTCAAAAAACATATTAAAAAAAAACTCAACGCTCGAGTACAGTAAATATTCTCATCTTTCATATTTTGTATACATTTTGGCTCTGCAATTATGTAGAGAAAAGTTGTAATTATAGAGCATGAACGTGATTATTAACAAATATTATGATAACACAACAATAAAAATAGTACTGACATAAGACCATTTTTAAGTTATTTTTAAAATCTAATTAAATATTTTTAAATTGTCGGATTTTAATTTTTCTTGAAATGTCATAAAAATTGTCTATACAATATCCCTTAAATCAGGTGTTAAATCCTCTTAAATGTAAATTGAATTTTTTTATAAATAATTAACCATTTTAATTTTAAATTGAAATCGATTTATAAATACAATATTATACACGATGACGATCAATAAATGCGAACAGAACATTGTAGTATAACTAAATGATTAACTATTACAATAGTTTAAATATTTCTATTATTATTCATTTTCACATGTTGCAGTCGTAATATAACAGTTAAATAATACAAAATCGGTATTCTAATGATTTTGATCTATTTAAATAACAAACCGAATTATTAAATTATTTCGTTAATTGTAAAATAGCTTTAGCATGACCATCAGAGGTGACCTGCGGTAAATAAATATTTATCACTTATATCCATGGCATGTCAACAACGATATATTTTCGATGTCATAATGAACAAATGAAATATGACGAATAGCTGGAATTCTGGTTTTTGGCACCTAAGAGCAGAGAGCGCACAGAGCACAGCCTACACAGAGCTCATACAATGTCAAGTATATACAATATACATTATACATTTATACATATTCTGGGGCGCATTAAGCCATTAAGTCATCAATATATGAGAGGGGATTGAAATATAATCTGCCACTCATTTAAAAATGTAAATAATTTAAAAAAAATAGGTCTTTCACATAAAAACCGTTGAAGTTGCACCTTTGGTATTACTGCGCTCCTTGCTGCGCCACCCCTTAATGCATCATTCCCCCTCCCCACTTAATGCACTCCTGTGTATATTACAGAACACCTAAAAGATTTTAAATGGTCAGGATCTAATACAATGAATAATAATAGAGAAAAATGACTCTGAATTTAAGAAGCTTACTGAATAATTTAGATAAATTACAAATTTTCTATAGATCAAAAGATATATTAAGCAATCGGCCTCTCTGTTTATTACTATACATACAAACATATCGATCGTGCAAATATTTAGAGTACATATTTTTATCTCTTTATTTTAATTCAATTACAAAAATCACAAAAATATAATATTACAATAAACAATAGTGTTTAAAATATGTTTAAATATCAAGTACAATTTTTCTAACATTTTCATGACCATTCTTTTGATTTATCTCAAACATACTCGTGTAATGTTCCATAATATTTTTTTTAAATACTTTTTTTAATAAGTATCTACTATATATTCTAAAATAAAATAATGTAAATTAGAAAAAATGGAAATCCCAGAAAAAACCAATACAACAATATTGTACACTGACTATACTGACTTATATTAACTATACATTTTACAAACTAAAAATTAAAATAACAATAAAAAAAAATGCTTACGTTTGTTAAATAGGATCTGGTGAGGAATATGTATTGAATTTGAAAGTAATGACACATAATTTATTTTGATAAAAAGATTCTGACTTTTCGGTGTATATAACATGAGTATTAATATCGGTAATAACCAAAATTAACTCTTGCATGAAGAAAAAACTTAAAAATTGATAATTGCTGTTAATAGTCTGAAATTGAGAAAATATATCAACAAATGCTTACATTAATACTGTATTAAAATAAATATGTTAAAGTTTTTATGTAAAAACTTTAACATTTTAGCACTATTATTTTTGGAATTACAATGAAAAAGACATATGCGATTTTAACAAATCATGATTTTACAGTTTTTCCCTAATTTTTTGGTTGTTTTGTCTTAGGCATTTATCGAAACAAATAAAAATTGAAAAATTACCTCTTTAAATCAGCTAGATGACCATTTTCTACGAGAAATAGTGTAAACATGTAACAATTGGATAACTTCTTAAACCACTATATAATATTATCACTTTATATAGTATATAATCTTTATAGAACTCATTAAAAGTAGACGTGAAATGTCCTCCTTATGTAAATACAATATCTGCAATATTTTTACTGCAGATTTTTAATATTATACTTGGGTTATATGTTCTGTATTATTCCCTTCATTAAATGTATTTATTAAAAATATGATAGAATTGAATGGATACCTATTGTACCTATATCAAATTCATCAATATTTTTTAGGAAATTTACGATTTTTTCAAATTTTTCTCATTTATTTAAAATGTTTAGTCTATCGAACAAAAAACTGACTTTTATTAAGACTTTTACATTTTGAATTAGCAAAACTATCTAGGACTACTAGCTGTCTGATACATATCATAATAATATTATGCGTCGTAACATTTGTATGACATCGTACCAGTGGCGGCTAGTGGGTGTTTAGAGTGGTGAGGAAAACAATTTGTAAATATTAAGTAAATTTAGATAGAATATTATATTAGATAATAAAATATTTTTTTAAGAAGCACCTATACAATAAATTCAATATTTAATAACATTGAAATGAAATAAAATTGTGCTTTTTAATTATATATAGTAATTAGTAGGTACCTATGTACTAAACAAAAATCATATTAAAATATACTAGGATTCGAATCTGGAACATTGCTCATCTTAACGTCGCATTATCCCCATAGGTAATTGGAAATTATACCAGAATTATCGGTAAACTATAATTATGTTCGAAATTAATTTATTAAAAATAATACGAATTAAAAATAACTTTTATATTATAATAGAATACTAAGTAGGTACCTATATTAAATAGTAATATTAAGTTACATTTTCATTTTGAATGCCTCCTTGATATTAAAATACATTGGGGAACAATTAAACCGATATTTATGTGGTATTTTGTCATTTAGTGTTATAAATTACACGGATTAAAGTGTATGCCACCTATGTGAAACATTTTTATCTACCTCAGAGTACCGAATATTTTCAGCTCATCCCCGTCAATTGATATTAATTTTTCTATTGAGCAACTGAAGTTTTAAATTTTTTGCCTCTCGGGCGACTTTCTCGATCTGCGGCCAGGATTGGCGGCAGGTTCTCACCACGGTTATCGTTAACATTCGTTATCAATGAAAAAAACTGAGCAATGTTTTTTTAGAAATTTCGAAAGACGATTGAATTCTTAAAATGGGTTCTATTTATTACAATATTGTAAACATTTACTGGGTGAGGCTGAGTCTCACTTGCTCCATCCGGCGACAGCCACCACTGCATCGTACTGGTCGCGTCATCGATATTTGATGGAAATTCTAATCGATATTATTATTATCGGGTCGTGGTCGCCTCGTTATGTTAAATAGTATAGTTACATCTGAGGAGCACTGCATTATTCAAGATATTGTAAGGATGATGGATATACATATAGTTAAAGGCGGTGTCCCGATGAGTAAAAATTAAAATAATATTATATTGAATGATGTATGATGTGTATGATCATGGAGGTTTTCATGTCGTCTCAGGGGCAGCTCAAAAACATTTTTTCATCGTCATCGCATACCGGGACGAATAGTAGTCCTATATCGTTATAAATATATATATATATATATATTTATATACCAATGGCCAATCTTAAAAGTCCATATATTACATTTTATAATGCAGTGATTGTTTAAAAAAAAAAATATACATATATATATATAAATTATATGTATTACGATTTTCCACACATTCGGTCACGATATCCGGGCCGATTAATCGACTGAGAAAAACAGGCCAAATGCCGTTAAAAACGACAATATGGGCAACAGTTAGCGTAATAAATTCCCTATATATACATACGTTTACAATTGTAAATCATTCCCTAGTTTTTTGTTTTATACATTTTTTTTTTCGATATAATACATTTTTTTTTTTTTATCCGCATAATGCATCATTTTGTGTACTAGAGAAACTGTAATGCCTTAAGCCAGAAGTATAATCGTATTTTTTAAATTTTTTTATAATAATTTCATTTACTTTTCGAGCGTTAATAAAGTATACATATAATATAAATACCTATATATACCTGTCTCATCCCGCCTCGCATTATTATCTTTGTTTGTAATAAATTTATATTTGCACGTTAAATTATGCTTATACGAATATAATATAAAGCTAATTTATGGATTTTAAATTTTTTATAGGGTTTTAAATTATGTAGGTATAAAATCGACATTTACAATCACTATTCTAGTCTCCTCAGTCAGGGACTGATGAATAGGGCACACTACTAAAGAATAAATCCGTATTAAATAAATTGCATTGGGCAAGAAGTCTGTCAAGTCTACTATTTTTACCATGGATTCGGAAAGAAGCTAAGAGTTCATGAACGTATAAAATGTTCCATTTCACAATGTGTTCAGGAAAGGAACTCTTTTTTAAAAGTTCTAAATATTTGTCCCGAAAAGAAACTTTGATTTTAAAAGTTCCAAAAATTTGTTACAGAACGACTTTTATTAGTATTTAAGTGAAATATCTTAACTTAAATAAGACAAAAAAAACCTATTTGTACACCTAAAATAAAAAAAAATATCAAAATCTATATTTTCTATAAATAGTCCAATAAGTGTTTATTTGATCATTTAACATCAAAATAATACATAATACCTATCACATGTCTCGTTATGTTCTTCTCTCGCAATCAGTCTTCTATATCTCACTTCTGTTCTATTGATGGTTCCCTAGTTAACCGCGTCACCCTTATCAAAAACCTATAAGTATCTATTTCTCTCCTACTCTTCCTTTGAATTTCATATAAGCAATATGATAAGTAGGGCCCTTAAAGTTCTAGGATTCATAAATCGCAACTCTCTTCGCGCAAATATTCTCTTCCATCTATTGTCTTCGTGTCCTTTATCCCTTGTTTCGCTGCATTGTGGAATACGGGGTGGTGGTTTGGCATCCCCACCTATCCCGTGAATGGATCAAGTCCAAAACAGATTTTTATCCTATACTAAAAATTAATCGTCCTCAACACGACTATTCCGTTATTCGCTCAACACTTCGACTTCCATCCTTAGCCTCCTGTCAAATCAAAGCCAACCATTCCTTTATAACATCACTTCTTAAAGGCTCCCAAAACTCACCTGATCTCTTATCCTCAATTTCCCTCTGTGTTTTCACCCATAACGCAAGATCCCCTGTCTTTTCCAACTTCCTCATCATCACACATCATATGGACAAAATTATTTTTAGAATGCTAAGGATCGAGATAAGTTTATTCCTGATCTCATTTTTAGCTAGTAATCTATAACTATAATTATTGTTGTATAAATCTTTATCTTTTACCCTGTATATATGTATACACCTAACTTGTATTTGTAATATTGTCTGTTTGGACTTCTAGAAATACAAATTATAATAATAAATACTAAAATCTAAATAAATTTAAAAAATGAATTTAAATAATTGAACTTTTAAAGTTGTATTATAATAACTTCTACAATGTTTAGTTAAGAGAATTCAAATTTGAAACGTTTCGGAACGTTAAGAAGAACGCATAGGTAACTGGTCAACAAAACGTTCCGGAACTTCAAGGGAAACAAATAAATGTTTAAGTTCCGTTCCGGAGCTTCTAGTAGAACACACAACAGTTGTTCTGTTCTGAAACTTTAAGTGGAATAAATAAATGAAAAATTTCCGTTTCGGAACTGAGGGTGGCACAAATAAAATACCATCATTCCATTCCGGAAAAAATATTGGATCGGAACATAAATATACAGTTCCGAATTCATAATTTTTACCATGATTTGTGCTATATGCTCTTACATGAAATGTTGGACATGTATGAGAGCTTTACTGTGGTACGTGGAAATAAATACGCTCAAAAAGTGGAAAATTCAATTAATATAAAAACCAGGATATTTGTATGTAATATTTTGGAAAAAAACTAAGTACAATACTACAATCATACTCGTTGATATTATTTAAAAATGTATGCAACAAAACATAAAATGTTTATTTTCGTGCATTTAAACTCCGAATCGTTCCTCTTTTTTTTTTTCTTTTTTTTTTGTATTTTTTTATGTTCTAAACTTGACTGAGATAATTAAAAACATACTCCTGCACTATTCGGAAAATGCAATAAAAAATTGTAATTGTACTGGAATTCCGCTTTCGATTTCGGCCTTCGGCCAGTGAAACGTTTTGAACATTTGATCGGATCAGCTGTACGTTTTGCATATTATGCGATCTAAATTCCGAATATTTCCCCGAACATGCGTTAACGTTAATATACACATAAAATACAAAGGGGCATTCAAAATTATGTATTATACTATTATAAATTTTCATTTTTGGTATTTTCATTAAAACATTTACAGATTAAATCATTTTGTTTATTGCAAATATATTATATAAGAATATATACTGGTGGCGGTTACGGCGCGGCGGCCGGGACCACGTATAATAATATACAGGAATGTCGAGTATGCTCGAATCCTTGAGAAATCGATTGTTTCGGGATGAATCCTCGGAAACTTTTTGCAGGTAATTTTCAAGAACGTTTGCAGAGATTATTCGCACGTGAAAGTTTTAACGGTTCGTCTTCTCGTCCGCGACTCGCAACCGGGTACAAAAATATTCTTACCTATATATATATATTCCTTTTTCATCTTGTTATTTGCTTTATGCATATATATATATATATATTCACAAAACGACATTAATATAATAGCTAACGAGACGTTACGACAATATAAAATAAGCAATGCGTATATTAACTATGCCGTGAATAGTTATTAAAAGATTTAAAGGATATGCATTCAAAAAGTCGAAACTTTAAATGCGGTTTTTCAATAGTGCGTACGAAAGGTGTTTTTACAACTTTTTAACAATATCAGTAAAATAACCACTTCGGTTAATATGCGTATACCTCTAAAAAACGTTCATGAGTATAGTATAGTGTGCTATTGAGGTATTTAATCATGGTAGTTATCATCATCAAAGGTAATCGTGTTATTTTAAAAACAATTACACTTATACTATTTTTATTAGTATTTAAATTCGTTTTATAAAACAAAATTCATTCACGGTCACTCTCATTGGGTTTTAAATTGAATGCATGCATATTGCACATTTATAATTCATGTTTTTCTTAAAAAAAAAAAAAAAAAAAAAAAAATGTATTAAAATGGATTTAAATAATAAATGCTAACAAAATGCATTCAAAAAAATAAAATGAAAACATATAACTTTCTTGTTAGTCAATATTTTACAAAAATCACATCGAGGGTCTAGGATTGAAGGGATGTTTTAACCAAAAGTAAAATTTTCAGGTGAGCTAAATTCATTATATATTTTTTTTTTAATAAAATAAAGTTTTATTCTTTTTTTTATACGTGTGAGAAATTATAAACTTTTAACATGTAAATTACCCATATTATCACTAAAAGCGATTAATTTTTTATTAAAATTTGTATTATAATAATTTAAAAAAAAAACAAATTTTGGTTCTTACCTATGTTTCTTTAAGATTAGACCCGACATGATATAATCAAAACTTATATATTTTTCTTAATATTGGTAATAGACTGTTAGATATAGATTATAGACCAAATGAGTATTTACGAGTATAATACCATTATATTAAACAATGACAACAACATTAATATTAAAATACACTTGGGAACTAAAAAACCCAAAGTTACAAAAATAATGCCCTTTTAACTGCGTATACAATTATGTTGTCATCTTCAGCGTAAACTAAAAACAGTTTGTTAATAAAATATAAGACCAACTACTATAACTCTTATAAGTATATAACAATGCCACTAGTCACTACAGTCTATATAATTCTAGATTTTGAGAGAAGTGGGAATATATTGTAGATTTTAGATGATGTGTTTATTTTTTATATCTGTAGATATAAATTTTTTCGGATAGAATAATGTATTCAACAGTAATTTTAGAGTTTTAGAGTTTCTCAATATTTTTCTTATGAGTAAAGAATAACTACATTTTTTATAACGGATATTGATTATATAAAATTCTAGCATAAGCGAGTTGTGAATCTGAAGATAATTCAAGGGGGGGGGGGGTAAATTGGTATTATAAATTCCTATATATAGTATGTTTCACGAAGATTTGAATAAAGTAATAACTTTTTTTTTGTTCGATATTTTTTTAATAATATTATTAAAACTCTGCTCTATAATTATTATATTTTCATTTTTGTTTTATTTTTTTACAACTAAATTTAAAAATTTAATATTAATTTTAAAGTTGTTTCCAAATTCCAAAATAACCATTTTTTACTTTTACCCATTTTTTTAAAAAAATGTGTTAGAATTGTTTATTTCCTGAAATTAACAAAAATATAAATTTTTGGTCCTCAGACAGGATAGTGTGATTAAAAAACTTATATAAATCCTCTGACTAGCCCATCTAAAATTCTGAAAATACATTACTTACATACATTGGATCGAATTAAGAAGTATTTTTAGAAATTCGACTCCTTAGTGAAAATTACGGTTACAATTTTTACTTATCCTATTGTAAAATGACGAGTTATAGGTATACATTTAATTATATTTTATGATAAAAGTATTTTATTTAAAATTTAGATGAAAAATTATGTTAATATTATGAGTAAACCAAACAAGAAGAATACTCAACAATACTATAAATTTATATTATATAATATTTAAATATTTATATTTTATAAAATGAAGTAGGTATTACTGATATTAAAATTAAACTCTTAAGTCTGGGAAATATCGGGTTATTCACCTGATTATATACATTTCTGTATTAATTAATATATTTACAAAATTAATACAGTTGTAATACTGTATATTATATTGAATATAAACTTTTGAAAAATATTTATTATATATTTTTAAAATAAATCTATTTAAATTAGATAATATATATTTTTTTATTATTATTATTGTTAATTGGTACTATTAAAATCTAGAGATTTTGGAAAATTATTACTCGGCTTTACCTAAAAATATAAATAATATTTAATTATATAAATTCTATTTCCATATTTTATACATCTTTGCATATTATTATAGTATCTATATTTGTAAACGGTGATAATTGTTTATTATCTCGCTATCTCGCTAAGGATATGAACTGTGTCTGTACATCTACATACCTAATATATAATTGTTAAAAATTCAATTATTTAAACTAATTTATAATTTTTATACCACAAATGGGGATTATAACAATATAAAATTCATTAAAAGTCCCTGTTTTTATCAGTATTCTCTAGTGATATATTCCAAGTTCACCAGTTCATAATATGTTTACAAATTAATAGTATTGTTCCTCGTATATTTTACATTAATATTAATAATGAAAATATTTTTGATTAATATTATTTGTTATGAATTTAATTAATATTACATTGGCGATTTTTAAAATCTATATTTCAGGTTATATAAATAATTAATAGGTAGCTGTACGAATTACTGGCAATAGCCTTTTTTGGCAATCCCCGTTTCCGTTTTATTTTTTCCTTATGTAAATCGAAAAAGTTAAGAATTTAAAAATTGCCTCTTAAAAGCACCAGCCTTATCACATTTTCTACCGGAAAATAGGTAAAAGTGTAACAATAATTTAATTACATTTTCGGTCATAAATCTTTTACACAATAATAGTAATAATAAAAAACCTATGTATTTTTAATCACAGATAAACGACGGATTTTACTTAGACAAATAAATAGGTAATTATTATAAGCATGAAGTAATACATAAATCATTACTTCAAGTATGTTTATAAAATTATTTGATTCTATAATCCCTCCCCCTTCCCCTGAAATTCAATTTTGAATACGCATCTAAGGAAGATATTATAAATATATTGTATTTTAAACAGCGAAAACTTAAAATAATTTTCAAAATAATGATTTGAAATATTTTGAATAATTTGAATAATATTTTCATATTTATTTAACATTGAATTATAATTTGGAACGATGACCACCGAGAATGAATATGTTACCTTTACGACTTGGAGATTATAACCGGAGCATCCTATAGTTGGGTCCCGAACACCAGGGGGTAATCACAGGTAGTGTACTAGTTGGGTCCTGGATTATTTTAGGTGCTACACTAGTTGGGTCCCGAATTTTTTTTGGTATTACACTAGTTGGGTCCCGGATTTTTTATGATCCTATACTAGTTGGGTTTTTGTAACCCATGATTTTGTAAAATTAATGTCTTATAAATTTTTACCAACACAAAAGTGATTTTTTTTTAATTGTATTTTATATTATATGTATTTTTAATATTTGATTTTTGACACTTAATATTTTTTTATTTGTATTGTATTATATCATATTTTGTAAAATTCCAATCATTTATATTTTGATTATCTCCAGAAAAAAACATTTTTAACCATACCTGCCGTCAAAAATAGATCGTAGACAGTACTAAGTCTGGTAAAATGGAAGGAAAATGTTAGTGTAGTGTAGTATTTACCGAAAAACATTGGGGGCCCAACTAGTATAGTACCTAAAATAATCCGGGACTCAACTAGTGTAGCACTTAAAATTATCCGGGACCCAACTAGTATAGATATTTTAATTTTGGGACCCAACTAGGATGCAGCCATTATAACTTTTCTTTCACTATTTATTTTTAAATTTGGACAAAACGATTAAATAAACTAAGCAAAAACACTAAACAAAAGAAAAAATATTGTAGGTAGGTAGTTCTTTCAAAGCGCAAACAAAGAAATGAGCTATGGAGATAGACATTTTGTGGCCATCGTAGGTACGTATAATACAACAGTGGTACGCAGAATCATGGTTAGGTACCTATAACATTTTAAATAAGTACCTACCTAAAAATAATAATAAATAAGCTTTTTGGAAAATATAATTATTGTGAAATGTAATAATATTATGGAGTCGGGATTACCAAATTCGAATATTTGTCAAATATTTAATATGTACCTATTAATTATCTATACCTACTCGACAGTTATTTGAAAAAAAAAAAATAGCCAAATACTTCTTTATGCCGTTCTCTAAACTCGCGTACCTACTCACAAAATATTCATCTACTTTTACAAATACATATTTATTTTTATTTTGAAACAAATGGCAAAAAGGCAGCTTAGTTCCCAGTCGTGATTCAAAAAGTTATTTTCATAATAAATGTACCTATTTTTTTTTCTTTGTATTTCATTGTGAAGTCAAATTTTGGCAATCGTCCTTAGTTTTGAAGTTATAAACAAAAACGTAATTTACTTCATTTTTTTAATAAGGGCCGTAACTTTGTGAGTATTAACTATTTGTTTGAATTGTTTTTAAATATGTATTTCTTAAAAAATATTTTCGGTATATTCCGAACAGCAACACGGTTAATTTAACATGTGTATAATTAACCACATATTTTTATAGTTGTTAATTGTTATAAGTTTCAAGATTTTTATATAACATAAAAATGGTAATTTTAGTTTTTCGAATTGTAATTTAACCTAACACAAGATTAATCGTGTGTATATATGTTACTCTAACTATATTTTTAAATCAGCAGTAATATTTTTGAAGTGCGTTGATTTATCATTGCCTTTAAATCTAACAACCTAACAAAAAATAATCCTATCTTAGGACGGGTGTTTAAGTTTAGTTCTATTTTTACTTTTTTTTTTTACTACTATTTACTATTATTGTGAAAAAATACTGTTGGCAAAACACTATTTTGATTCATTTTCAATGGTGAATGGTCTCATTAGCGAAAAACCATTTTGGCCAATAGACTTGATGGAGAATTGTTTCGTTTATACGATTTCAAGTTAGAACCTATTTATATTTCAACAAGTATATAAGTAAGTTCAGCTTAAAATAAAGAGCTATAAAATAAATGTTATGAAAAATTATGCTTTTTTCTAAAAGATTGAACATTTTTTAATCTTATATTATATGATTATTTGGGCTTAATTTTTTTATATATCATATACCAAGACTTGATTCGACTAGTATTTATTAAATGTAGGATAAATAATAAAATAACAAATAAAATTGTCATTGTTACTTTTTTTGTTTTAAAAACTAACGAATTTTGCTGAGAATCAATTTTTGAATGTAATGATTTATCTTTGCTTTCAAATTTAAAATAATAAAAATATACTATTCTGCCCGAGGAACGAAGGGATGATAAACTATTTAATACCGCATTCATTTCCCATTTTATATCATCCTAATAACTATGAATAATAAAATGTAACTTACCTTTGTGAACAGTCTATTATTAAATCAACAATGTCCCACGTAACTACATACTACAGTAATTATGATAACGTATCGATAGGGCGGATACAATGGGAATATATGTTATATGTTAATCTTTTAAAATTACCTAAACCTATGTTGAAAAACCTAATACAACCAGGATATAAGACTTCAAATCTTATATTTAGTAGGTAACCTAAAATGTAATACACCTATGTATTAGGTATAAATGTATAAAATTTACTTTTGACAACATTTCTGAAGAAAAGTTTTCACAATAGACACTTTTTCGTATAACGTATATTTACATATGAAACAAAAGGTACACATTTTTGAATTTTTCTAATTTAAAGTTTGTTGTTTAATTGTGTGGGTACGTTATATACGCCTGATTAAATAAATTATAATTTAAGTTATTTTTTTCACCGAAATAAATTAAATAATTTCTTTCTGAAAATATAATAAGTTCAACCTATGTTAGCTGGAAAGAGGTAAAAAAAAAGTAATATTCTAATCGTTGTTTGCGACAAGTAGTCTACGCAATAGCGTGGTCCTTATTTATAGAGGAAGAAAAAAGATATTACACAATTTTTATGTGGACCCCAATTTTTTTACTTACTATATGAAAGTAATTTTGGTTAAATTTGGTCATGATTACCCCCTTCGCCTATCCTTGGGGGTTGAACATAACTAAAATGATATAGCACTCAAAGCTAGGCTCTAATGAAACAAATGCGTTACAATATTTTAAAATTAATTTTTAACCGGGATTTTAACTTAATAAGTTACTTTTTACGAAAACTAAACGTGTAAACTTTAAGTAATTAAGCTTGTAAACTTAAAGGGTACAAAACTATCTAATTAACTATTAAATTAAATTTTATCCGAAGAATAATTCATATTTTTTGAATTGAGTAGATATTTACTTTTTAGTATAGGAAATTTTACTAATTCTACTATTTAGATATATATTGTTTATACTTTATATAAATAGAATAAATAATAAGAAAACTATATAGTATTACTGTGATTTACTATTACTGCATTAGTTTTATAATATTTAGATGTCATGTAATATTATTGTTTTCGGGAAATTTACAACTATGATAAACGGAAGTTAAGATAAATACACGAGGACATAAGGTAAATTGTATTAAATGTTTGTGCATATAATATGATGCAATAACGCATAGTTATATATCTATATATTAAATCACGATATATTAAATAAATATTACATTTTATAATATAGAAAATGACACACTAAATCAAATTTTTTTCTACGATTGCTCTTACGATATAATGTTAAACATAGGTACTGAATAACATCATAAATATTAATAGTTATATATAGTAACGTCGTTTTGTTGAACGCAATGGTCGAGTTCAAACATAATACATCCACAAAGAGCATCGCATCCGATAAGCGAAGTGCTTCCATCCCTACTGACACCCGACGAGCGAAGTGCATCTATTTTTATCGTCATCTAGATAAATTTAACTTTTGACTAAATTAAAATTACCTTTTTTCAAAAGTTAATAAAAAAAAAAAAACATATCAGTGATATATTTAACTTAACTTGACTGGATTTTTTAAACCAACTTGACTTAACGAGTTAAACCAGTTCGTCGTAAAACGTAATATTTTTCACAAAAAAATCCCGCATAAAAAATTTGAAAGTTGAAAAATTAGGACCCTAATACGTAGCACGTTGTACATACAACTTGTGCGATTACGAGTTTTCTCGAAAAACATTGAAAATTACCCATTTAGACTTTCGACAGTAGGTACCTGTATTGTGAACGTACGGTATTATATGATATGAAAATATCGCCTATGCACTGTGAACATATTATATTATAATAATAATATGATGATATACGCGTCAACTGTTTGCGCGTCGTTTACGGTTACCATTACTCAGGTCCAGGTCGTATATTGAATAATAATGGACACGTGCGCGCGTACGTATGCAACCCAATTAGCGTATGAATGGATAGAAAATTGGAGTACCACTGACTGCATTCGTCTCGGGATTAATATCGTTACGTATTTATGTGTGGCAACGGATTTCCGTGCAAGTCTTTTGATATGTGCGTCTTGGGCGGCAATTTTCTATACGCAATACGATCGCTGCTGCTGTTGATTTGTCCTCTCGATTGTCCCGTGCATAAACAAAATGTGCCAGCGCACTTCAAACCGAGTATAATAATAATGTAGTCCATGGAAAAGTCCCAAAAATAACATTATTTCCACTCATATCCACCCTAATCCCGGTTCATGTCCATATAGACGTACCTACAGTATATTTCGTGTTATAATAGTACATTGTCGGTGATCAAAAGGATAATATATAGTATTGTATAGCGTATACCCACTCGACAGTATATGGATTTTAATAACTATATATATATGTATATATATAGATATCACGATTAGAGACAGACAGGTCGAACAACGAGCTGTAATAAAATGACTCAAAAACCTTCCTTCTCAAACAGCAGTAAAAATTCTACTTACTAGCGCTCCAACGGACAATATCATAATAATATCAATGTTATCGTACGTGTGTTGTGATCATGATGAGTTATGGTCTCGGATCATAAAAACTTTCATCAACAGCATTTCTTCCATTCTTAAATCATAGTTTTATATTTTCATCAATACCTTGCACTGTTTTAAATCATATTTCGTACAAAAAGCGAATGCTTTTTAAACTTAAACGCTGGATGAATGCAAAATATTTTTTCCATGATTTTTTTACATATTGTTCATGTTTTACATAGGTAATATAAAACTCTATATTGTTTGTTAGTTGGGTTTCTAGGAGGATCTCAATACCTCCTGCAGTTATGGAACAAGTACATTTTATTGTACCATTATATTTACAATTACAACAAGTTTTATGTTCTCTAATATATATTAGATCGCTATATAATATCGCTATAGGTAATTAATACTAAATATATGACCAATTTTTAAAGTTAATGATCAAATTTCATGTGTCATTTTCCAAATATTAACAATTTTGGTAATTTTTGGTAGATTTACTTTAAATTTAGAAAAAATAATAGAAAACCAAAAAATAACCTCATTAATATATTAATTAGAATGAATCGGAAAGATTTTTACTCAAAAACTCTTACTAAAAATTAACCAAACTAATTCTATCAAAAAAGTGAATAAATGCATATTCATATTATATACCTTTATATAAATATTATAATTTATATACCACGTATACGCGTATAAAATCAGTAATCATGACAAGCGTATTTTTATATTCTAATTTATAAAAAAATGTCATGTTTTTTCCTTTACTTTTATAAAATATGTTTGTTATAAATGGTAGTTTTTCATTACGCTTTGAAAAATATTTAGAAAATCAAAAAGTTACCTCTTTATATAGTAGGTAAGCTAGAACGAATTCTTTATCATAAAACTCTATACCAGAAAGTATGTGTACAATGTACAATTATAATTATAATATTATTATATTATTATAATTATTATTTTGTAATATATGTATTACAAAATTGACACGTATAACATAGTGCTGAAATACTTGTATAATATTATGGTACAAACTAAATGTATATTTGATTGATCGGACATTTTGGGAGTAAATATTCACCCACGTACATTCGGTATATACTATACCTAGTTGTATAAATAGTTTTGCTAGCTTTTTTTATTGCTGAGTATGTTAAACGTCCAACGTTGTTTCTCGCATGGGACTCAGTGGAAGAGCTCCGTTTCTACGGAATGCTTACTTATCATCCCTGGCTAAGAATACGAAATGGTTTTACTAAAGTATTTTGAAATTGTCCAGGAGTGGATTTTTAATATTTAATCTACAATAATTCGTATTCGACAAATCAATAGTCAAATATAATATATAAATATACCAAAAAACAAATAAATGGTCTAATTTTGAAGAAAAAAAAAATTGGATTTAAATCTCATGCCAGTAAATACACAGTTCACGGAAGGTTACGCGAATAGCGACGGTAAAGTGTTATTTTATAATATATATCTATTGGCACTATGAAAAGGGAGCTTTCTACGGAAATTAAAGGGTTCTGTTCGTGCGCAAACATAATATACTTACCTTCACAGTACTCCACGATACCCCTTTTTCCTGCCTATTTTTCGTTGTGGAGCTCGGACGAATTAAATACCAGGATTCGTATATACACTTATAGGTATATATATATATATTAAATATTGAGGAAGATTAACCCTTTTGGCCACGTCGATACACATACATACATACATATATACATACATACATACACATACATACATACATACATACATACATACATACATACATACATACATACATACATACATACATACATACATACATACATACATACATAC
>JAIPRL010004077.1:0-41174 GCA_025469235.1 Pemphigus obesinymphae | reverse complement strand
GGGTTTCGAAGAGGATATGAAACACAGGATTAAGTGTGGATGGACAAAGTGGAGAGAAGCGTCAGGTATTCTGTGTGATAAAAGAATCCCTATTAGGTTAAAAGGTAAATTTTATAAGGCAGTGGTGTGACCTGCAATGATGTATGGAACGGAATGTTGGGCAGTAGGTAGAAAGATAGAACAGAGAATGAGTGTAACTGAGATGAGAATGTTAAGGCGGATGAGTGGAGTTACTAGAGAGGATAAAATAAGGAATGAGTATATCAGAGGTAGTATAGGGGTAGCTTCGATAGTAGACAAAATGAGAGAGAATAAATTAATATGGCTCGGGCATGTATTAAGGAGGGAAAAGACTGAGGCAGTAAGATTAGTAAGGGAAATGCATGTTGTTGCAAAAGGGGGAGGGGAAGACCGAAAAAGAGATGGGGGGATGTAATGGCGAGTGATATGAGGAAGGTGGGAGTAAGTGAAGAAGATGCAGGAGATAGAGTTAAGTGGAAGTGTAGGACCAGGGTAGCCGACCCCAAATAGTTGGGAGAGAAGGCGAAGGAGAAGAAGAAGAAGAAGATCTAAATTTTGCCGACTGCGTTCAGAGATGGGTGGGGTAGGATGAGACACCCCCCTCGAGACGGCCATAGGTGTCTGAGGTGCGCGTGATAATATTTTATGCTCCAGTCCCATGCAGATAGCAAATTATTTCTAATTGGTAATTAATTAATAATATATAATGTAATTTTAATTTTTAAAATTTACATTGTCCTCCCCTCCCTAAATTAGTTATATATTGGCACTTTATTTAGTTAAATTAATGCACAACTAACATTATATAAAAAAATTTCGGGTCTTAAAATCTTATTTTATCAACTATTTGGACTTAAATGCCTCAAAATTTATAATTTGGTTCGACAAATTTAAATTACTATGAAAAAATCCGTGAATTTTCGAGATTTTTTACATTTAATTAAAGTAACTTGTATTTAATGTTGAATACAATTTTGAGGTCTTAATAACCAAAATTACCCTTTTTAGGATTTAGAAACCTCAAAATCTAAAATTTCTTATAAAAAATAGTTTAACCAACGTGAATATATTACAAAATTTCAAAATTTTAAAGTATCTATTTTCGAAATTACAATAAGAAATAAAAAATCTCAATTTGACAAAATCGTATTTTTGCCCTTTATTCATCATTCTCTAGTAGATTTTCCTTACGAATTAAAAAACTACCTATTGAGAAAATCAAAATATAACCTTTTTGAAGTACCAACTAGATGCAATTTGCTACCGAAAACAGAATAAGCTTGTAAAGATTGGAACACTTCTTCTGGTAGAAAATTAGTTAGGTAACAGAGAAAAAGAAAAAAAGAAATATACCTAATTGTAAAACTACTAGCTCCTTCGCTACCCTGAAAAACTAAAATAATGGCCAAAAAACATCGGGAATATAAATTGTTAATTAATATGTAAATATTTGTTTAAAAATTTGTTTTACATGACTGATCGTTTAATATTAAATTATACAAAAATCCTTCAAAATGTCCTTAAATCAGTATCGGTGGAATGGTTAAGGTGTGCAAAGATAATAATTCGAATAACGACGATACAAATAAACAAATGCAACCCAAGTCTTGCGACGATCTGTGGAATAGGTGTCAAATATTATGTTCGGCAATCAACCCATTGGAAAGGATTAAATACACCAAAGATGGATGTTGTGTCACGTCACCAATACCAACCGCTGCCGACTATTTTAAACCACTTCAGCCGCTGTTCTCCAAAAGAACAACCTTCTCCTACTATCGTGATATAGTTTTAGTGGTAAAAAGCTAAGTTATAATGTATAAAAAGATACAGTAGGTATCCAGATACATTTTTAATTATACATATCTGTCTAAATGAGGGCTTAGAACATTAGGTAATAAGTAGGTACCTAATGGTTTTATCGGTTTCAGTTCTTATTTCATTTCACGAGTAGGTAAGTACCTATCATTAAAATTGATTTCCTATTTCTGATCAGATTCGTGTAAATTATGAATTTAGGTTTTTCTTCCAGTTAATAGCAATCATATTATTACTATAAGTAAGTACTATATTAGCATAATATTATACTATTTCGATAATTACTAACTACTGAAAAATTACAATAAAAACACGGTATCGGCAAAAATCGTTTACGTATATTTGTAATAATTCCGAAAATAATGATTCTAAAGTGTTGAAATATAGGTATATCGAACAAGTAATTTAGTTTGGGAAACATGGGACAGGATTTCTCTATAGTCAGCAATAATAACATAAATAAAACGTTATTAGAATATTTCATGAAGATAAATTTGATCGTTATTAATAATAAATTATTATCAAATAGTTATCAGAGAATTTTAATCATATTTAAAAATGTCCGTCCATGCATGAATAAAAACCGATATTTTTCAATACAATTAATTTAGTTAAAATTAGTTTATCTTTTTCTCGTGAATAATATACCAATATTTTTGTTACACAGCTTAAATTAAAAATAAATAACATAATTATATAATAATTTATATTAGGCACATAATATATATGAGGCATATTGGGACAATAGATGTGGTGTGGTACAGTCTTATTAGGTAAATACTAGATTACATATTATAAATACTCAAATACTCAATTCGGAATATTTTTATTATTACATTTTAAATTTTGTAAGAATTTTGTTGTTATCATTATTAATATATTGATTGTATCAGAATATTATTGAATATATAATAGATACTTTATAAAAGTGACTTTTTCATATGCTACATAATTTTTAAGCTATTATTAATTATCAAAGTATAGATATATTATACTTATAAATTTAAAAACTGAAAATGGATTACTTCTTTAACTATTAATAGACTTTTAAATGTATGTTTTTATATTATTTGTAAATATTGAGATTTTAAATAGATAGGTACTTATAGTCAGTCCCCATGTTGTGAATTAGCTGTCTCATTTTAACCCACAGTGTGGGTAGATGGGGTGTTGGCATTTTTTTTTTTTTGTTCATATTTTTCATTACAATAGGACAATCTATGCCTTTTAATTTTAAATATCCTAAAACTTAAGAACTTTAACTTATACGTAATACGTAAATTTAGAATTTTAGTAAAAAAATTTTAAATTTTACAAACAGTTATATATTAAGCGTCTTGTTTCGGGTTCCTCTACTATATTGATGTGATAAAATGTTTCTTTTGACTTTGAATATTTATGGCAATTATAAATTTTAAGATTTTTAAGTCTTAAAAAGGGTAGGTAATATTATGTTTTAGAACCCTAAAATTCAATACATGGTTAATCGAGGTGCGTTACCCGGGCATCCCCACATTGTAATTTTGGGTAATAAATTGTATGATATTATGTTAATTATTATGTAACGATTTGTAACCACAAAAAATAATTTTATAACCTACTCTGACCCTTGAAAAATAAGGGGGTTGCCTGATGCCCCTATTAAATACCCTTATTTTTCCAGGGTCCAGAGTAGGTTAAACAATTATTTTTGGTGGTTACTAATTGTTACATAATTAATAATTAACATAATATCATATTATTTTTTACCCAAAATTACAATGTGGGGGTTCCAGGGTAACGCACCTGGTTAATCATATTTTTACTTCAACTATATACCTCTATTCAAAATTCGTTCTTACACTAGATTGTTAAATGTACTGAATGCATTATAATCGGTAGTCATAATTGTGTAAATTACATCGAGATCCGCTCAGAATCGTCTTAATGAAAAAGATTATTTATTATTATTTTTAATGTCAGTACAAGAGTATTCTGTCATACCAGCGAAATCTCTCCCCCTATTGGTCGGCTTTTTTCTCTCATTAAATTTTTTATGTATACCCACTACAGGAGTATTGCAATTCCACACAAAATCGAAAATGCATGTTATAATTTAAAAAAAATTACCGAAAAATTTTTAAGGCCTGTATCTATATTTGTATCTAGATATTTTTTGTAGTATCTTATTACCGCTCTGATATTCTGGTAACATGGAATGACAATTCAATGTCGTAAAATGTATTATTTATGTACATTAATGTTTACTTTAGGATCAAAGATGCACATGTTTGAAATTCAATGGCATTGAAGAAATATGTAAACATCCACTTTGCAAAAATAATATAAAGTGTTTAAGTCGACCATCGCCCTTATGTTTACCAGCTCAAAATTGGAAAAAATATTTTGGGCAAACCGAATAAACATTCATTGCATAGAATGAATGCAATACGCATACCTACTAATAACTGATGATAATTATTACACAGACAGCAATAAAAAATTTCATTTTATACATTTATAACAGATCAAAATGTGTGTTTCCACAAATGTATGGATTTAGTACCGTTTCAAGTTTTATTTTGTTTTAAATAACGGAAACTTTTTTGTTAAATAATTTTTTACTAAAAGGATAACACGTAATTTGAATAAAATGTTTTCTATTTTAAATTTGGTAAGTATATGTATTTAAACTTTAATTATAATTTTCAATGGTGGACTGTAACTAGTTAAAAAGTTAAAGTTAAGTTAAAAAGTTAATTTTTGTTTAACTTTTAAACTCAACTAGTTAATTAATTTGTTTATTAACTAATTAACTTAACTAGATTAAATTATCATTGGCTTAATTTAACTTTTAATCGTTAATTTTTATAATCATTTAGTTAAGTTAACACGTAAAAGACAAGAAATTGTATCATAGTTCCTACAAACTTGTAACTATAGTACCTACCTAATATTAAAAAAAGTAAAAAGTAGAAATTTTATTCTTAAATAATTGAATAATTTTTAAAAAGTCTTGAAATTTAAGACATAAATGTTAAATGAAAAAAAATTAACTTATTTTTAACTGAGTTAAGTTAATATTTTTTCAATGTTATCTTTTAACTTAATCAGTTAAATTAATTTTTGGCCACCATATTCTAGTAACTGTTCTTTGTTCTTCTGGGTTTGGTGAACTTCTAGTGTCTTTCTTTTTAAAGTACTATAAATATAGTATTGTATCAATATCATTTTTAATTGTCTTATAATTACGATATTTATTAAAAAATATGTTTACACATTTTTCATTTTTAGCAACATGAGAATATTGTAGAAAAATGAAATGAAAAATAAATTATAAAGAATAATATTTTCTAGCGACTGATGGAGCAGGTTTTTGATATAGGTATGCATTTTTACGCATTTAATGAGTTGTTCGAAAAATCGAAAAATTGATAGGTATCTATTTCAAAAAACATGTATCAATTAAAAATATCGAAAATCGGGTCCATCAGTCACTAGATAATGTTATTAGCTATAATTCATATTTCTAACATGTTTGTAAGTTGATAAAAATGAAAATTGCTAAAGCAAGTTTTTCATTGAAAAATTGTTAGGGTGACGCTTTGTTAAGACTGAATTTGATTTTTTTTCATATAATTTTTAATTTTATACTTATTATGTTATATATTATGAATAACAGAGTATATAGTATCTACCAATAGATCTAAATAGTTATTTGAAATTTAAGATAGAATTTATTATTTTTTACATAATATAAAAAAATTAAATAAAAGTTAATAAATGGTATTTAATTATAAATTGTTTGCAAGATCTATATTATAAAAAAAAACTATTTCGGTAATACCACAAATGTATTATGTATAATAGTTACGTATTTTTTTTAATGACAATTTGATTTATTTTACTTTTCTTATTTCAGAGATTCTTAGAGTCCGAAAAATTTCAAAACAAATTTGAATAAAGTTTAACGGTTCAAGGGACGCTTTTTTTTGCATAAGCTTTAGTACCCCTTGCAATTATTTTCCACTTTAACCACTGTACCTATATACAAGAGGTATACAGAAATTGGAATATCATTAGTAAATATTCGTATTAAAAAATTTAGTTTATAAAACACTGGGATGCATATGTATCCCGCGCAACTAACGAAGAGTTAATATTGCCATTAATCAATAAATGTGACGTCAGAATACTCCTTTTCAACAATAGAACAAATATAAAGTACAAAATACTAAAATATTAAATTTAGAATTAAAACTATATATTATAATACACTACAGTTTATAGTCATTTTATGTAGATAGTTAGAATCTAAAAAATGTACAATAAAAAAGAATGTTAATAACTGACAAACGAAGAAATATATATAGGTAGGTAATCAAAAATAAATAAAAAAGGTAAAACACTTTCGAGCATTTGTATTCCAGGATTTTGTTTATTACGTAATAAAATATCGTAAAATGTATTTCTCAAATAATGATATTATACATTTTTTTTTTTTTTTGTAAATTAACATTTGGTTACTATGGTGTTTTAAATAACTCATATTCACTCATTTTTTATGGGATGGACGTATAGATACAACTGGGATATAAGTTTGCATTCGTTTATTTAGCTTTAGAATATTAAAAATGAATCCGTTCTAAATAGAAAAAAAAGCAATGGTAGGTAATAGTTATCTATACTTATACAAACATATCTAACATGTCCGTACCTATTGGAATGTTTTAGGCTTTAACGATAGGATATAAAACGAATAAAAATGACTTGGACTGTCAATTATCAATCGAGTATACAATAAAATAATGTGTATAATATCACAGGTTGATTTATACAGTCGCATATTAGAATGATTCGGATAAATAACTTATTTTTATGATATTTGGTACATACCTACAATAAAATGTTGCAATTGCACGAGAATTTGGTTTTTAAACATGACATTATATATTCAATTTTAAACGGTTTTGTACATGCAATTTAAAATATTTAAGAAATTTTTAAAAAACGAATAAACTAATGATTGAAAAATGGGAAAAGTAACGCTTTTTAATTATTGTGTATCAATATTGTAATGAAGCAATACATATTTTGTGAGATATATTATTTAATGTTTGAAAATTTCTATACAAATTTAACCTCCATAATACCTATAATCGAAATTTTACATGTTCAATTATTGATAAAATTATTAGAAGATGAATTTAAAAAATGGAATTTTGTGTTTTTAAGTTTTATTATAATATGACTAATAATAACTGTATCAAAAATTTAAATAATTCTACAATATTTAATTTTATATAGTGGACATTTTACACTAAAACAAATAGAAACATGCAATTCCCGAGTTATGTTTTACATGCAGAAAAACTGCAGTAGGTACCTATAGCATATCGAGAATCAGTAAAATTCATAAAAAAAAAACTAATACTTATAAAAAAAAAAACTTAACCGTATTTTTTAAACAATGATTATATTTTATTTTTAAATAAAAATGCCTAGATCGATGGGCTGATAAATTCATAACAGTTTTCCGAATTGAAATCGACTTTTCAAAGTCTCACGGTTTTATTTCGCTTATTAGTCTTTTAGATGGAAATATGGGAAAAATTCAAAAAAGTACTGCCGTCAAGTAGCGCTAACATGAAGTAAACGACAAGTATTAGAACTACCATCATAATATTATCATTGAATAATAATTTACAAATGTTTTGAAAATAAGTTTCGTATACCAGACGTAAATGCCGTGGCACGGTGGCCAGCTGGTGAACGTTTATCTATACCTAAATTGTATTTCCATTTTATTTTTATGATAATAGGTAATAATAATAATTTTATTTTACAATATTGTAAACTCTTTTAAATTTATCGATTCAACGTTGAATAATTTCTCATAATACGTAATTCTAGTGAATTCATTTTTTTAATATTATGTTTATTATTTACAGTTAAAAAATATTTCAATCATATTAATAGGAAATGGGTAGGTATTACCTAGCGGCTAATAGGTAGGTATTACCTATAGGTACCTATATTAAAAATAATTCACTTAAACCTGTTTTTTTTTACATTACTAATGAACATCCTTAATTTTTTAAGGTCTACCCCTTGAGCGTAGACTCCCACAGTCCCATTTCTCAAAAAAAAGGGTGTACGCATTTCAATTGATGTTTTTGCTTACAACTCGTTAACCGTTGAAATGACCGAACTACAAAATTATAGGAGACAAAATTATAGGCAGTACCTACAATTTTTCATGAGATTACATCGTTTCTTTGTACGCAAAAATGACTGATTAAAGATCAAATAATTTTACATTTTAAAATTCAATTTACCGTAACATTGTTAATACCTGCAATGTTGATGATATATATAATAATTAAATATAATTATTGTTCAATTTATAGACTAACTATTATAGAATTATTTATAAAAAAAAAATTGTATTTTAATCAATAAATAAAACTGGAAAATATAAATGTTATAAATTATAATATTATAATTTTATGTAAAAGTTCAAAATAAAAATTAATATAACCCACAAGTTATTAAGCGTTTTCAATACCTAATTATTATTTGTAGGTAAGTACTTATAGGTATACCTATACAAAAATAATTTTTATACTTCCATAAAATAGTGGAATATTATTATAAAACTAAATTATTAGTACATTTATTAGTACGCATAGCCCATAGCAAGGGCACGGTGAAACTGGCCCAGGCCAAGGGCGCAACAGAAAAGAAGGCGCAAAAATCAAAATTCAGTAATATCTATCCCTAAATTTCCAAGATTTGAGGGTGAAAATTCGACGTGTAAAATTTTGTAAAAGTAAATTGATGACTTTCTATTTTTTGCTTATTATCTAGATTTGTGAGGAATAGAGGCACAACTCTAAAAAATTGATGACTTTTTTTCCTTTTTGTCAATTTTGGGATGTAAATTCGGTTCTTTACCAAGAGCGCTATTGAATCGCGCTACGGCTCAGCCCACAGGCATAATATTATATCAAGCATCAATTATACGCGATGTAGGTAGGTACGTACCTAATATAACACAACCATCAGCGGTCAATGATAGTGGCGTAAATATGAATTTTTAATGAGAGGGATCAGTAAAAAAAAAAAAAGAAAACTCAAAAAAAAAAACCCACCTCTAATAAAGTAGATAATTGGAAAAGCTCTTACTATAAAATAAATGATTATGGGGGATCTGACCCCCCAAATTCCAATATAAATACCTCCAATAGAAAAAACATGTTTATGACTAGAGTTACAGTCAGACTACAACCAGTGCTCGAATTGGAAAGGGGTACTCTCTGGCTTTCAATAATTAGTTATAAACTATATAACTTGTACACTGTGAAAAATAATTAGTAAGGGTGCTCTCAAAATATTATAAAATATTAAAGGAGCTCCGTTCCTCCAATTCGAGTACTGACTAATTATTCTTTGCATTCGATAAAAACGATTCTGAGCAGGGCATCAGTGTAAATGTGTAATAATTAGTAATATTATTATCATCTTAAAACGGCTATAAAAATCAAATAATACGATTTTTAAAATTTTTTTTTACAAAGATAGAGTAACGCACACGGTTATCTACGTAAATATTTATGTAGATAACCGCGGTGGTAACGTCAGATTGACAGATTGTATTGAAATTTCAAGTCTTAAAATCAAAATTAACCATTCTATGAATTAATTATCTCAAAATCTAAAAACGGCTATGGCCTAAAATTGAATGAAACATATTATAAAACTTTTTTGTAGTAGTGCGGTATGCACATACGTCTTTGTTCAAAATTTCAAGACTGTAGGAACATTAGCAGATAATGGAGAAATCACAATAATTGATTTAGATGTAATTTTCAAAAATACGTAATATTGTTGGAAACCTTGAAATAGCTATAAAAAGAAGTCTAATTTTCAAAATTGTTGGTACATAATTAGAGTAAAATACGTCTGACTTTGTATTCAATTTTCAAGTTTTAAACCAAAAATTAACCTTTTTATTAATTAATTACTTTAAAACCTAAAAGTGCTATAAATAGTTCAAAATTGGAATAAACTTTTAGACATTTTTTTATAATAATATAGTATAAAGATACATGTTTGATAAAATGTTCAAGACTATAGGACCATTAGTTATGAAGAAATTACAATAATTGATTTTGACGAAAATATGTAAATATGATACACTGATTTCTGACGAGGTTTTAAAACGTGAAGTCCGATTTTAAAATTTTCAGTATTCATTTAAAGTAACGTATGATTAACATTGTATTGCATTTTCAAACCTTTAGACCAAAAATTAACCCTTTTTATGAATAAAATACCTTAAAATCTAAACAACTTCTAAATAGCCTAAAATTGAATGAAACTTATTTTAATTTTTTTGTACCAGTGCGATTCATATATACGTTTTCGATCAAAACTTCAAGACTGTACAATAATTATTTTAGAAATTACGGAGAAATAACGATATGCGATGTTGACGAAATCCCATTTTTACCGGTTTTTTTGTCATTTTTCGGTAGTTTTTCCTGCCATGTTAAAAAAAAAACTATTGAGAAAATCGAAAAATGACAATTTCAAAGTAGGTACTTACCATATAGATACAATTTTCCATCGGACAAGACGTCATATGTGATGAAAATCGGAAAACATCACCTTCTGGTCAAAATGTTGTTCACAGGATAAAAAAAAAAAAAAAAATATAAGCATTATTGTGAAATCAAATATAGATCCCTCGTTCCGCTCAGAATCTAAAATAATATATAATATATATTTCATTGTACGCAAACGAGTCGTGGAAGTTCAGGTAAAAAATTTAGAATGTGCGCAAATGAGTTACACCGCTACAGTCATATACGATGTCTGTGTATATGTACCTAGGTATACTATTCAGACAGAACGTACCAAAGACAGTATAAACCATAGATAATACGTGTATTATCTATGGTATGAACGTTGAACGACGACTAATATGCATTTATGCATTTATGCGCGACTTCGTCGCGTGCCGAAAGGGCCGTGAACTGTCGCCGCGACATGAAACATAACGCCATCTATGGAGTATTTCATATTACGTAATAGAGGCAGTGATGTAGTCGTCAATTTTTTGGTGGGTATACACTGAAACTTGGGGGATTTATCCCCTGCCCCTAGACTTTTTTTGGGCGGGCGGGAGCATAGGTGCAAACAATTTAGGGCTTAGGGTGGCTAAGCCCCCCCCCCCGGATTTATCATCGTATTAATGTCATTTTTGTTACAAAATTAGAAATTATTAGCATTTAGTTGGTAAAATCTGAAAAAAGTCGATGACCCACCCCCACTTTTTTTTTTTACATATTTACGGTTTAAAGGAAGTATTTCGGAAATTTTAGTCAGCAAAACTCTTTTTTTTTTTTGCTTGTTTTAAAGATGTATTTTGCTGTCGGTATTTTCAAAACACACACGCCCCCCTCCCCATAAATAGTTTCTTCGGGACGGGCCCTGATTTTGGATTATTTAAAGGAATGGAGACACGGTCCCGACTTATAAATTTTTGATTAAGAATCTTATTGAAATTCCTTTTTTTTTCGCCTACGTAAAGGAGTGGTGCTCTAAATTATTTCAAGCCTTCTATTTTTTTTAGAATTAAATACATATATTAATAAAAGTTAATATTATGTTATATAGAAACCGCCTTCCCCACCTCCCGAATTTTTGGGCTAATTGTGACATTTCTAGGAACAGAGCTTGAAATTTTTTTTAAAAATATCTTATTATCAGAAATAATTAATATTAAGATACCTACATGTTTTATATTAGGTACCTAGTTAGGTACTTATTAAGTATTTAATTAGTTATTATGATGTGGGGAGAATTGCATAAAAATATAAGTAAGTATTTGTATGTACCTACTGTTAATTTTTATAAATTAAAAATTCAGTATGTATACAGTGTAAATATACTAAACACGGTCTACAAGCATTTAAAATTTTGGAAAATGGATAGTTACATAATGATTAGTCAGTTTGAATTGATCTTTCCAGATACATACAATTCATCAAATTTTAGAGTGTAATCAAACATATATTTTTATTTATTTTTGTAAAATATGTTTAATATGTAAAACTCATCGCAACATGATGGCCGGTACTGAATAAAGTATATAATAATTTACAATAATCGTATACAATATTCATGAAAATACCTAATCTATAATTTTATAATTCTATGATACCTACCAGTCTACCAAAAAACATAATAGTGATGCTTCAACAACTAGGTTATAAATTCTTGTTTTCCATAAGCTTATCACTAGGGGTCGGAAGTTGTTACATTTGCATGTTTTTTGAGGGATATTAGATTTATTGCTAAGCAAGTTAGAAATTAATTTCAAGACACTACGAAAAATATATCAAAAGTTTATGGTGGATATTTTTCCATATTTGGTAATTTTTTAGTTTTAAGAAAATATTTCTTAATTTTACAAATTTTTAAAGCATATTTAAAGATTAATGGTAATACAATTTACAAATAGAATATACATGTATCGTGTTTTTAGATTTTATAGGGTCTTCCAGATGATATAGCCGGACACAATATTTTAAAACCTACTTTAAATATGTTACAATTACTTCCATTGATGTTGAACGCGTTTTTCAAAATATAAAAATATTAATAACGGATAATCGGCGATCTTTCAATTTTGAAAACACTAAACAATGTTTAGTGATTCAATGATGAAGATAAGACATTAAGAACAAAATTATACCTTACGCAATTTAATTTAAATTACTTTTAATTATGTAGGTACCTCTACTTAGTGATTTTTCTAATTTTTATTATTTATGCTTTGCAGATAATATGTAATTTAATTGAATCATTAGAAAAGAAGAAAAAAAAATGCCAATTTTTAAAAATAAAGTACCTATGGAAAATTTAAATATAAAAATTTACTTTATATAGACATTTTTTCCATCATTTTTTCAATTTTTGTAATTTCAATATATTTATAAATTTAATAAAATACATTAAACTATCCTAAGAATATTTACTCAGAACTACATATTTGTCGTTTTATAAAATATTTGTATTTATATCAATATGTATGTAAAAAAAAAAAAAAATAATAAGTGTATGTTCTTAGAGCATATTTGTACTTTTTTAGTGCATTAAGTACTGAGCCCTACTTATCATTATCAGGTAATGATCATTAAATAATAAATACAATTTAACTTTATTTAAATGAGTACTTCAAATTTGTCAGTAGACTGTAAATAATAATTGGTCGAAGTAGTGAATATACGTAGGTTTATGATCGTATACCGTTTATCAAATAAAAAAGTTTGGTTATACGCATAAACGAAAAAATTTAAAAGCGGATATACACCATATACCCTCCACTACATCGCTGGTAATAGGTTTAGTATTCAGGCACCTTAAGAATAAAAATATTTAGGAATATATGAAATATTAAATAAAACTATATTTTTTTACATTTTATATTATAAATTATTTCAATTTATTAAACAAATAGGTTATAACATTTTTATTGTTAATTATAATAATTGACCAATTTATAAGTACAATAAGTATGTATAAAACTTTTCTTTTTTGAAATATATATTAAAAAAAATCACGAATTCGGTTCAAATTTAAAACAAAAAAAAAGTACCCAATTGGCCAATATGAAACGAAGTTTTTATTATTAAACAAGATATACACATGGTAATTTAATTTACAAATTTCTTTACTGCTGCAACAACGTTCTTGGCACTAATTCCAAATAAGTCTAACAATACATTTGATGGGCCAGAACGAGGAATGTCAGTAACAGCAAGTTTCTTGACAACGATGTCTCTTTCTTCAGCGACAGCAGACAACACAGCTTCACCTAAACCACCTAAATAGCACACAAAACAGGCATAAACAATAGTTCTCAAAATAAAAAGACAGTGATATCTATTAATTAACAATATACCTTGTGGATAATGATCTTCAACAGTGATAATTTTACCACCACATTCTTTAGCGTTTTTAATAATTGTAGCGGCATCAATTGGCTTAATAGTGAATGGATCAAGAACACGGATGCTGATGCCAGATTTTTCTAACTCTTCGGCAGCGCTTAAAGCTTCGTAGAGTGTAACGCCAGCACCAATTACCAATACTTTATCTGAAGGTCCACTCTTGACGACTTTAGCTTTTCCAATCTACAATTAATAATTAAATGTAATAATATAACATTTTAATAAATTTATAAAAATAATCTTTATATTTACTTCAAAGACTTCATTGTTTTTATAAATAATAGCTGTTGCTGGCCTGGATGTACGAATGAAAGTAATGCCTTTTGTATTTGCAGCCAATTCAATAGAGCGTTCACAACTTACTGCATCACATGGATAAAATACAGTCGATCCTAAAAGGAAAAAATATTATTTAATATGTTATTTATGCAGTTAAATTTTGAGTAGATACAGGAATATGTACAGATATCTATGATTTGATTTTAGTCACACCTAGAAGTTTATTTTTAAGGTAGGTACTACCTTATATAATTGATAAGACACCATATGCCCAATTATTAATAAAAATTTGAATAGGCATTCCATTTTAAGGATATTTTTTAGAAAAATGAAAATCTCATGACTAAAAAATATTTAAATACAATATTTCAGAAGAAATTGAAAATAATTCCTATACCAGTAACATGTTTTTATTGAGAAGTATTAATAAATTATTATTAAAAACGAAACAAAATATGTTTCGGGACAAGCATGTATTTGAGATACTCTGTGATTTTAGCATTTGACAACTTCTTTAAAAATGTAAGCATCGTAAAATCAACTAAATTTTTACATGGGTGATTTTCAATAACACTATTATAAGTCGAGACTGAATTTTCCAGAATTGTCTATTTTTAAGTCTTATTTCTGCTTAAAATAATTTTATTGAAAATCACCCATGTAAAAATGTATATAATCTTACATTTTTTTATAGAGGTTAATAGAAATAAAATAATTTAGTTTTCTAAAAACATGCACCTCCCAAAGAATATTTAATGTGCGAAAACACAGTAGTGTGGTGTTCCTCTTTAATTCTAGAAAGAATAATTGAGAAAATATGAAGATTAAGAACTTATAGAACAGAAATTTAAATTTCTCGGAAAAGTACATATTTTGTTTATTTCAGAAGTGTGGTCTTTAAATAGAATTTGATAAAATGTTTCACAATTATTTATAAGGATGTGAAGAAAACCAATACACAGCCTGTATTCTTTAAATAACCGGACAGGGTTTAAAAAAAAAAATAAAATAACTGTCCATTTAAATAAAAGGTTAAATTTATTCAAAATATGCTTCTCCTATGTTTATACAATGCTTTGCGCGGTTAACCAATAATCACATAGATTTTTGTAAATCCGATTTCTCAATGGCCTCAATTACCCTCGTTACAGCTGCTTTAATATCATTGTACATTGTTCATTTTATCTGGCATTTATCTTAGGGAACAAGAAATTGAAGAAATAGTCGCAGGGTGACATATTAGACGAATACGGTGTATATCAGTTCACAGGCACTTGTTTTTTGGCCCAAAATTCATGAACATCAATGGTCTTGTGTATCGTGCAAAAGGTACCAGTTGCCCAGTTCACAATATTCTGGACTTATTTGTAAGATTTTCTTCACAACACTCAAATAGTATTCACCATCATCTGGTCATACAGAACAAATTCCTGATGAATGATTTTTTTGGAATCATAAAATTCAGAGATCGTCATTCAACTCATCTCTGCCAACATTAAATCGTGCATATCATGAATACACTTGCATAGAGAACAAACAATTAGTGCTATACAGTTTTTGCATCAAACTGTACGTTTTTGAACATATTAAATACAAAACTTAATATCAGCTCTTTGTTCCATCATGATGACGTATACAAACATAGTGGCAATGAAAATGTCAAATCTTCAAAACTAGTCAGTCAACTTTGATAACATTTTAACACAAGGTAGCTGACGTGCCACCCAATAAATCTTAGTTATCAGCCAACAAATTGCACTACCATAATCAATGTAAACATTTTGTCTTGTATTTAAAATATTTTAAATTGAATGCTTGTGAATATTACTTAATCATTAGATAATGTTTGGCATTGATGATATTGAAATATACATATTTATATTAATATTTTTAATAAAAATATTTATTGTGAATTTAGATTTTTATATTGTAAATATGAACTTAAGTTTAATAAATTAATTAATTTCACAGATATTTGATATTTTATAACTATTTTATATTTAATATAATTTTAAAAGTAAATATGTATGCAAAAATATTAAAATGTCCAAAAACGTACATACCCGGAATGCTTCTAAACAAGGAAATATCTTCCAGACCCATTTGACTTGGTCCATCTTCGCCAATACTAATTCCACAATGGGAACCCACAAAGTTAACATTAGTTTGAGAGATGGCACCCATACGAATCTATTTTTAATCAAATAAATATTTTGTTTTAACTTAATTTTTTTTACATAATATTAAAATATATATCATACTTGATCGAAAGTTCTGGTAAAGAATGTAGCAAAGGTAGATACAAATGCAATTGTTCTGTCTCTGCAAGCAGTTCCAATAGCAACTCCAACCATGTTCTGTTCAGCAATGAAGCACTCAATATGCCTTTCTGGATATTTCTAAATAAAAAGTTAATAGTTTAATAAAAATAAAAATAGGTAGGTATATTGATTAGATTTATTTTATTTTTTAAAACAAACCACTTTAATTTGGTCAGAGTATGTTGAGTTTTTGGTATCGGCATCTAAGGCGATTACTCGATCATTGTTTTCTGCGATTTTGGCTAAAGCTGTACCATATGATACACGAGTAGCAATTTTGTCACCAAGTTTATAGTTCGGTGGTGATGACAAACGAACATTGCTAATATTTATGACAGGTGCATCAGCAATGGGCTTTTGTATATTAACAGGCAATTTCTTGTTTCTGATTTGACCATTGATTTCCTAGAAACAAAATTAAGTATTAAAGATAACATAGTAATTTAAAAATATAAATATTACTAATTTAGTTAAATGATTAATTCCAATATTTACTTCAAGGACTTTAACCGCTTTATCATTCAATGGAGTACCATGCCATTTTTCAAGATCTTCAATGTTGATAAAACCCTTTCCCTTGTATGTTTTTGCTAAAATAGCTGTAGGTTTTCCTTTTGTAATTGAAGCTTCATGGAAAGCCTAAGTAAAATGTAAAGTAAATTAAGCTGGTATATTTTTTAAATTACAAATATAAATATTAAATTACTTTAGTCAATTCTTCAATATCATGTCCATCAACAACAATAGCATTGAGACCGAATGATGTCAATCTTTGTCTATAGGTTTCCATGTTATGTTGTAAAGGTGCAGGTCCTGATTGACCCAAACGGTTGATATCGAATATTACCACTAAATTGTCCAAATTGTAATGTGAAGCAAAGTTCAAAGCTTCCCAAACTGAGCCTTCTGCACTTTCACCATCACCCAACAAGCAAAAAGTCCTGTTGACAATTATAAGCTTTTAACATTTATCTAAAAAAGGTGTTTCCAGATATTTTAATAGTTAACTTTTTTTTACACACAATGCTAAATGTACATGTTAATATGTTATATACATGTATTCAAATCATACATATTATTACAATAAAGTGTATAAAATAAAATGAGCCCATTTCATGAACTAGTATCCATGTCATATAATTTAGAAAAAAGTTATAATATGAATCAGCAGTTGCATCTGGATATTTTAGTTCATAAGATAAATTAATTATACAATATATACTATATATTCAAATACTTATTGATACAAAAATGTTACCTGTATGATGATTTATCAAAGTATTTTCCTACATAGGCCATTCCACATGCAACTGAAAGACCTTGACCAAGGGAACCAGTACCTACATCAATAAAATTTAAACGAGGAGTAGGATGCCCTTCTAAATCACTATCGATTTTCCTTAAGTTGGTTAAATCAGATACTGGAAACAGACCGGCTTCAGCCCAAGCTAGAAAAATAATTAAATATTATTAATAATGAAGAAAATATTTGAATATTGTAATAATTAATAGTTTTACATGTTATTTCTCAAACTTTAACATGTTCAGGTTTTTACAGGAATCAAAGATGGTTCTTGATAGCTACGATAAGTATAGTTACCATATTAATGGACGGGTGGACGGGTTTGGTAGTTATGGCCAGTTTGTATCAGATACCAGTACCACCAACAAGAAAATTCTCGTTGACTACCTGCTACCTAACTCATTTGCTACCTGGGACTTAATGCTTTGAAATATGCATTTTGACCTTCTCTCAATCACAAATAATTAAATATTATAAAAATATATAAATATCATTAATTACCTGCATATAAAATAGGAGCAGCATGACCTTTAGACAATATGAATCTGTCATTAGATGGGTCTTTTGGGATAGACACTTTGTAACGCATTGTATGAAAAAATAATACGGACATGATTTCTGCCATTGAAGCACATGATGTAGGATGGCTGTAAAAATAAAAAAATATTAGTTTAGTTGTTATTTTTAATAAATCAACTTATATAGTTATACTCAAAGGTTGGGAAAAATCATGTACCCATAATAATTGAATACATTAACATGTATTAAGTATATTATGTACCATCAAAACCTACTTTTAGTTAAGTTAATAAAATAATTGCAGTATATTTTACTATAAATAACAATGACCAATAAACTAATTAAATATATCTTTTCATCAAGATGATGTGTGCGGATGTTTTTAGTTTGTTTTAAATTTGTAGATTATTAAATAAAATGTATTAAATACACAATTTTACAGTGGGGTCCTATTTTGAATGTAGCCTATAGGACAGGGTTGGCCAAATTTCAATGGCAAGCAAAAAAAATAGAATTTATTATTTTATTCTTAAAAGTTAAAAAAAATTTGAAAAAACAAATTGTATACATTTTAATAATGATAATATTCCTATGGAAATTTAATAGATATTTATTATTTATGACTAATTATAAATATTGTACCTACTCTTATCGATAAGGGCAGTTTTATTTTTAGTAATTAGTGCCGTCATTGTATATGATTGTTAAAGCGATAATTACGATATACCAGTTTAAACCGACGGATGGCGGATAGGTACCTTATTAGTTATTAGTTACAAGTTAAGTTATGTACATGTTATTATTAGATATAGTAATATTTGTTGTTTTTATAAAGATGTTGTGTTCAAAAAAATTAATATTTCTCAATCAGATCGAGATTTCCAAGAATGGTGGACACCAAAGTATGGGATGATCCAAAAGATAACAAATATTTAAAGAAAGAAATGCTTTGAAGATGAAAAGAGTGCTACTTGAATTTCACTAAAAATTACAAATTATACTCCTGATACTATCAAAACTTTATCTAATAAGACAGCAACAAAAACCAGACTAAAATATAATTATAATTTTTAATACATAAAATTAAATTGTTAACATCTAATTTAAAGATATTATATAATACATAATTTATAAAATAAAACAAACATATGTATTTATAATATATATACCTAATATATCTGTAATTTTATTTTTACACTTAAAAAATAGAATTTCTTTTTTGGACTTGTGAAAAATTTTAAAAACTTTCATTGGAAAAATTTGGCATTTGACCTAAAAAAGGTTCGCCACCCTTGCTATCGAGAAATGTTTTCAATTTATAGAGGATATGCAAAATAATTTAATAAGATATTAAAATATTTATTATTAATTCATCTTTCTAAATCATCAAGACAAAAATTTATAACTAAAACCAAGTCTAATAAAAAAATCCTGAATACACCATATACTCATAGATAGATACAAGGTAGGTAAATACAAATATACATTTGAGGAGAAAATAAAAATGTAAAAATAAAAAAACTTTTAATTTTAATAATAGTAATCACTATAATACAATCTTATCATTCATATGTAATACCTAATCACAATAACAAAACAGACCTATTTAGATTATTTTAGTAAGTAATTAATGTTTCATGCCTATTATTTGTTTATTGGGGATTTTTAATTTTAGCTAATAAATAGGTGGTAGGTACATATAAAAAAAAAAATAGTAGATTAAAAATATGTAAACATAAAAAATTAAAGATTTGTATATAATATATATAATATTGATATATTATTGATGACAGGTGCCTACTTATAAACTATAAATAAAAGTTTTTATAATAAATGTTTTCATTGGATACCTACTCCAATTATTTATTAATATATTTTAGCACAAAATAAAGTTTTGATTAGATCGGGACTTCAATTAACTTATTCACCAATATTATTATTTATTACAAGGTATACCAATATTATTTATTACAAGTACCTAAGTAATTTATGTGTACTTAAGTAGTAGGTTTGAGCGATAATAAAAAGCAAGTATCTAGATACAAGATACAAGGATTTTTCACAATATAGATATAAGATACAAAATATATGTATGTATGTATGTATGTATGTATATATGTAAATAAAATATAAAAAATAGATAGGTACTTAAAATTATTTAACATTTATTATTTTAAATTTGCTTGGAAATTTGTATTAAATAACAATATTTATAATAATAATAGGTACCTAATATAAACTATATATGACAAATATATATATAAAAAAAAAATAACAAATTATAGGTAAAACAAATGCAATTAGTAAAGTAATAATATTTGATTTGTACCTACTTAATAGAATTATAATTCTATTATTTTGTAAATCTGATAATTAGGTAACACTTAGAATTATCATAAGCTATGTCATATATTTCCGGTAGCATATAGGTAGATATAAAGTTATTTTTTATAATAAGTATTTATTAAGTAGGTACCTAAGCAGAAGTGTTAAATTATTTTTTTTAGTTATGATTTACAACAATCTATCTATGTCAAATCTTTCTTTTTTCACAGTTAAAAATATTTACCTCGGCGAAATATTTTACATGTTATATTATTTCTATTTTATAATTTTCTATATAGGTATTTTGTATATTGTATAAGTTGTATGTATACATTTAAAGAGATACAAATACAAGATTTAGCAAAATACAAGCTCAATATAATAGTTGTACATAGATAATACATGTACTTATCGAAAATACTGCCCAATCCTGTAAGTACTGAGTAGGTACTCATATATAAAAGTAGGTACTGTGTTTATGCAATTGTATTTAAAATATACTTCAATCTATAGTACTTGCAACTAACTTTGAGAAATATTTTTCAAATTGAAGTTATTATAAAAAGGATCGGTCAGAAGATGGTGGAAGTTTGACCATCATCCCTTCGGTCTTCGGACACAATAGTGTATTATTATTATTTTTAATTTTAATTCAAAGACAAATCATTGTTTCTATAAATGATTCTGAGCGAAGTTCAGTATATTTAAAAAAAAAAGTTACCATAGCAACTACCTAGGTATCATTTGTTATTTCCCCCGCATTTATAAAATTAAATCAAAACATGACCTATCTGCAGTAACTAAAATTAATTTGCTATCAAAAAACTTCTATACTCCAAAACTTTTACAAGATTCCTTCTATTCAAAATAGTGTACATTCAAAAATAAATACACATTACGAAATCATTAGATTCGGAGTCGCTACATTCAGAATCTAAAAATGATTCAAGAAAAACTTATACCCGGGTATTTATCAGGTAGGTAGGTACCTATTTTTAAATGGGGTAGGTAAAATGCAGGTAGGTATTATATCTTTAGTTTCATTTATACCTAGGTACCTATTACAATTTACCTATAAATATATAGGTACCTATTTAATATATAGGTATAGGTATATATAATAGAAACCTAGTTATCTATAAATAATTTATCTGGTAGGTAGGTATGTACTTATTAAAATTGAAGAATAAAACACTATAAGGTATCATTGCTGATATATTTCTTTTTAAAGGTTGCAAAAATCATCTATTACAGCCAAATCCATATTTATCCAAGATTTAGCAATGAAAACAATATTTATGTACGCGTTACTAGTCAAACATAGTTAAAAAATATATTACAACTCTATTAATATTTTATCTGTAATATTCTCTGTTGATAATTCACTGATAAACTATGTATTGTTTGATAAGTACCTACCTACCTATACTTACTTCCCTATATTATATCCCGTACTTTATTTAGGTAATTATGGTACCTAAATTAAATTGAATGATTTAAATATTTTCTCATTAGCAGAGTTTTATCTGTTCTTAAATGTTAAACCTAACTTACTGACCTTCAACTTATAATAATAAATTTAATTAATTGAAACTATCTACCTATAGGTAGGTACCTATATTTAATTCAGAAGATATCGAAAACTTATATTTAAAAGTTGTTCTATTACCTATTACATAGATACTAATAAAATTAAATAGCATAAATACATAGTAGATATATTTTTTATATTTTGGTGTTGAGTTACTTGTAGAATTATTCATATAGGTACATATATAAATAAACACCCAGTTTCTACAAAATAATTTGTTTTTATTTAACATTTTTTAAATAAAAACAAATTATTTTGTAGAAACTCGGTATTTATTTATATAGGTATATACATAGGTTGTAGATATATCTGCCTACTACAATATATGAATTAGGTATATTATACTATAGAATATTTACACTAGGTATCCAATAATTATCAGTTAATTTGAATGTTAACAAATATGTATAATCTAGTTTAGAAGTAAGACTATTTTCAATTTAAAAGTGTAACAGCCCGGAGTCTTGAAAAAAACATTATATCTCACATGGCTTGACAATTTTAGCAATTTTAATATTTAAACTTCTTTTATATATATATATATATATATATATATATAAGAAAAAAAGGTAATTTTTTCAACGTTTGTATATAAATAGGTAGGAGGTATCTACCAAAAATAAAAATATTTACTAAAATTATCAAGTAAGTATGTATACACGAGACGTGAATTAGACATAATAAACGGTCATGTTGATTTATCAACTGTTATCCCCGTGTTTGCAAAAACGTAAGATAACCAATTTATTTTTTCTCGACGAATCTAAAACAATCGTACCTAGATGCCAAGCATTCGAATCATATGGTGAAGGCTGTTGAAAATGACGTTTGCCTTTCACTATCGTCGGATGGCAATTATCATCAAATAATATCGGAACGACTCGTATAATAATAATGGGTACGACGGCCGGGAGATTGTGCGTGACCGACCGGCCGTACGTCGGTGCGCGGAACGGGGCCGCGGGGAACGAAACTAAACGGGAAGTACATACGTCCGTCGGCGGTGAAGTGAAAGATATTAACGACCCGGACCATTTTAAATATTGATAAATCGGCCTAGTGACAACCGGTCAATAATATTATTGATCAAAACGATAATAACAATGATGTCGATGATATTAGAACGGCGAACGACGGATCGTACTCACGTACCTACCTCTCCTGCTCGCCAACTCGCACGATACAAAAACAAAATAATTATATGATTAAATCGTACTCGCCAACGTTAACCACGAAAAAGGTACCGAAGGCTACATCATAAAACATACACCTTGTACAGTGGTATGAATATTTTATTATTTCTTTTTTTTTGGGGGGGGGGGGCAGGTGCAAAGAACATATTTTGTCCGGACTCGTGAAAATGTGTTTTTTCCTTACCCAGACTTTGACGCGTTCGTAGCCACGATCGAGTCGATTCTCAGCTTGTTGGCCATATCCTTGAGCGCCTGCACGGACGAGGCTTCCATCTTGTGATAAGTTGCCATCGCGGTAATGTTTTATATTAATAAAAGTTTTGTGTTCTCGAGAGATTTGATATGATCTCGTTCCGGTCGACGGCGGCGGGCAGAGACGAGATAGGGGACCGACACTGACGGCGGACGTACAGCAAATGAAACCGGTGCGCAGTGCGCGCGCCGTCGTATAAGGTTATCCGGCCGGTGTAATGTCAGCGGCGGCACAGCGGTCGGCGTAGAAGGTTATATTGCGATAATAATCGCTGGGATAAAAAAAATATATAAATGAATAATTATCGACGAAACGAGACGACTTTGGGCTAAATACTACGAAAACACGATTTTCGTAATGATTTTAACGATTTTTATTGTAATAGGTATAATACCTAATATATTCTTATGAAAATTTTATTAATAATATTCGGTATTAGGTATATACCTAGTCGTTATCTCGTTCGATTATGGTACAAAGTGTACGAAAATATGCGCTCGCGGTATACGCGTTCCTGTGGCCGATTCATGCGTGTCTGGTTGCCGGTGCGGTAAACGGGCGGGGGCGAGTCGGCAACAGGTACCGCAACCGGGTTGCACGGCCGGCGGCGGCTACGTCGTATTTTGCGCGTGCGCAGCTCGTTTTCAACGGTCGAGTTATTCGTAAGGGAAAAAATAGGCCAAAATTTGAATCTCCGATATTTTTGAATGCGGTTTTTTATTAACACTGTTATCGATTAATTTTTGAAACAACCATCGTTTCGATCTTATTATTTTATTTTACTCAAAAACAATTTAAATCGAGTAGGTAAAAAAATTAACAATATCGTGTTAACAGGACGCCACACACGTTTTTAAGGGGTTTTGTATAGGCAATTTTCAATTAATTTTTAGCAAATCAAACCAATTAAAAATATTTAAGTATATTTTAAAATAGACCTGTGTCAGTACCATTTTTTCATATTGTCGTACAATCACGATATTTTGTTAAAAATCATGTTTACGCATTTTTCGTTTTTATCAACATGAGAATATTGTAGAAAGACGAAGTTAAAAATAAATTATAAAGTGCAAAATTCTCTAGCGACTGATGAAGCCAATATTTGATTTATGCATTTTTATAAGATTTTATAAGCTGTTAATAAAATCGAAATTTTAACAGGTCATAAAACGTGTAAAACTTGGCTTTATCAGTCACTAGATAATGTTGTTAGATATAATTTGTTATTTTGTTTTGTACTTCTAACATGCTTGTAAGTTGATAATAATGAAAAATATTAATGCAAGTTTTTTTATTGAAAAATTTCCGGTATAACAGGCAATTTTTAATCCTCTTAAGATTTGATTTTTGTAACGTAGGTACATAAATGTAATAATAACAGGTAATTTAATTATTTATGACGTGAATAGGCAGACATTTTTCTGCGGAAATATTATAATGAATACCTTATCCATATTATACTTTATAAAACAATAATGTTTATCGGACAACACCCGATACATAGATATGTATATATTCATAAAAAAATAATATATAATTTATTATATAAAAAAGTAAATGGCAATTGGTAATTGAAAATTACAATATAAGAAAATATATATTATATTAAAACTCATATCTATACTAATCCTACAGTATTACTACTACTACATACCTATATAACAGTGGTCAGCTATTTTAAATCATCACTGAGTACTTATTTAATCGCAAATCGAATATTTCATATACAATTAAATATACAAAATTGACGAAAAAATGACATGTATAACTATGGTGACCAGATATAAAAATCCAAAATAAGTACATTTTAAAATATATCCTCCTTTATTATTAAAAAAACCCATTTCTTGAGGAGCTCAGTCAATTTGTAAACTATGTTACAATGTTTCTCGTAGCTCGTATGCCATTTTTATCTATACAAGGTTTTTGACCCGATTGCTTTATTATTTATATTTCTATTCCATAGAAAACACTGAATATTTGAAATAATTTCATTACTGGGTCAACTTATTAGGGGTGTGTCTTTCAAGTGCATATTTAAGGTGGGTGATAAGAGCGTTCGCCCCCTCCCCCATCACTTGTAAAATAGTTAATTGACTGTAAAACATTGTTGATTTTCATAAAAAATAAAATATGATAATATAATATATTCTATATGCATATAAAAACATCTGTTTTACACCTTCTCCTCCTATGGACACAGTTCGAATACACTATTATGGTGTTATTATTATATAATAAATTATATATTAATATTATTATATTATTATTTCATCACTTCATGATGAAAATATTTTGTAACATTGAATAATGAAAATAAATACATTTTTAAAGGTGAAAATACGAAGTATAAGTACAGATTACAGTAATACAGTAGACACATAATAATGTACTAGGTATATAATATTATTATATAGCGTAGTTCATAGTAGTGGAGAATCCAGGATTGATTTCCGAGTGGGGCCTTCTAAAAAAAATTACTACTAATCCAAAAAAAAAAAAAAAAATGTTTTTTTTTCAATCTTAATACAATACTTATTATACAATCTTTATACTTATTACAGTAAATTTTGTTACCTTTACAAACGAGAAGGGCTAACTTAGTTGGAAAATTAGGTACACAAAATTATTTTGAACGTCTTATACATAGTATACTGCACTACCACATGACACATTACCTGTTTAATATAAACTAACACTAATTTATGTCTACCAAAGTAGGTACCTATTACTTTACCCCAGCAGTTTGCATAAATACAGTTAACTATTCGTAAAACTAATGCTTTTTTTCTATAGTAATCCATGTGACATGTATTTACTATATATATCTATTGTATAATATACTACATTGTTCTTTTTCATTTATTTGTCTGACATTTGATATAAATGATTATTTGAAGAATATTATTAGTTATATTATGGTTAGGTTAGGTAAATAATTTGAATGTAAAACAATTTTTGATTATAAAACAAATTCTAATCTAGTTTAATTTTTCGAATCAAAATTATTAAAAATTTTTTCATTTGTGTTTTCAAGACATAGTCATTCGACCTTTTCTGATCCATTGTAGTAGGTACCTACGAAGCCATGTTTTTACTCGTTTTAAAGTCAAAAAACTTCTTTCGGCAGTCGTAGTACTTACAGACAATGTTGCTAATATTTTTAATAATTACCAAATGGTTGGATACATATCTTTGGAACAAACCATCAGTATATTCAATATATTAGATACCTATCTTTATTTAAATACATTTGGAAAACTATCAACAAAATTAAAAGAAAAAATGATTTGAGAATTTTTTTTCCACAATAACTTTTAACATAATATTATAGAAGTAAACATTTGAAATGTTATACAGAATTTGGAAATACTATAACAATAATCAAATTAAATATACAAAAATTATGTTAAGTAAGTTTTTTGGTCTCATCATTTTGATCATTGTATCATTTATTATCTAAAATATAAAATATATTCCTATTTCAAATTTTTATTTTATTTTTTTGGTTTTAATCAATATTTTTTTTTTTTTACTTTTGACCAATTATTTTGCTCAGATATTCCAGTGTGTGGCGTGGCGTTATTTTGACAATAAGTTCGATTTAAACACATAATATTATATATATTTTTATTATACTGCATTAATTATAAATTAAATATGATGCCATATACCTACCTATTTACTACATGCGTTATTGTATTAGGTAGGTACTTATATTACCTATACGTTCTGCAATATATATAATAGAATGCTATATTATAGAACAATGATAGCTGCAGAGGGCTCTAGGGCCTAGGGTACGAGTCTCCCCTCCCAATTTTTTTTGCCAACCGGTTATATGATTATGCGTAGAAAAATAAAACAAATCAAATATTTTACTTCGAATTATTATTTTAATTGAATTTAAATTTAAATTTATACAACAAAATTTAGTGTATGTATATAATTATATATTTTTTATTGAGTTTTAAATTTAAATGTATCTTTTTGATATTGCATTATAGGAAATAAAATGTTTTGATAATAATAATAAGTAATTATTGTAGCATAACAAATAATAATAGTTATTTATTTTAATTATTATTAATTGTATATATGATAATTTTTATTTTAGACTTTTATCCAACTATATTTAAATCAGATTTTTTGTCCTGGATTCGACTGTCACAGGCCCGCGGCGATCGGCTTTGCGCACTGCAATATACCTGAAATGTAAGTACCTATTAGTCTAGGCGGGAAAATGACGAATTAATTAAAATTCGATACTTTTGAAAGCGGTTGTTTTTCCCATGCTTTTAAACAAATAAGCGAACCATAAATTAACATACTTTAATAGTTAGTTTACTTATTAGTTACTTTTGTGTGTTTTGTAGGACATTTTTTTTTTATTTTGTTTATTTTTTGACTTCTTTAAATTTAAATGTATAATTTCGAAAAATCGGTAAAAATCATATAACAAATCATATCGGGCGGGTAAATTAAAAATGTTTTTCCTACAAAACATTTATGAATTCAAATTAGTTTGAAAAATTAAAATTGGATTACCTATCTAAAGTATGTTCACAAATGGTTCCACAATTTTCACTTTTCGTAGATAATCAAAAATGTTTTCGAGCAGACTGTCGTCGATGTGAGCGTATGAGAATAACAGATACGAAGTTTTATGGGGGACAATACTTACATTATTGAATTGCCTATACTCCACTCCTTATAGGTAGGTACTACCAACTATACCAAGTACAAAATATATTATATTACGTTGTCCATTTCGAAAAAAATATAACATATAAAGTACGTGGCACTAGTAAAGAATTAATGCTATCCTTGTAGTCGGTGGATGTGTACCTAGTTGTTAGGTATTTTTATTAGTGTTATAAAATGTATTATTATTATTATTAGGTTATTAAGTAGGTACCGCGTAATTCACAGAGTCCACAATATAAAACGAAAAACAAAACGAGTGATCTTTAAATCACGTCTTCACAGCTATACAATATTTTTGAGATGCCACGAAAATATCAATAGAAATATTGAAAAAACATACGTCATAACTCCAACCAGTAAAAAATCCTTGAAATATACTCGGTGGTATTTAACACCAAAGATAATATTTGCAGTAGGCACTAACTACTGAAACATATCAAAAATAATTATAAATTGCAGGAAAGTTAATATGATAGAAACTTGAGATGTATATCAAATATTTACTGTAGCACCATGTACCTATTGGTATATACCTATGTAAATAATACCTTCATTTTATTTTTTATTAGTCATATAAATGCTATTAGTAATACTCGTTATATACATCGAGTTTCGATCAGAATTTTTTTAACCACAGAAATAATTTATCATTGCTTTAAAATTCAGTCCATCCGCCATCAGTATTCTACCTAACAAACGAAGATCTACCCCCTGCCCCTACTAACCGGCTTTATTTATTATTGGTTTTAACATAATGTGTTTTTTTTTATATCTATATAATGTATATATATTTTCGGGTAAAAGGAGTTTTTGAATTATTTTAATAAATATTGGAGAGATAACAAAATAACAAATTAAATTCTCATGGCTATCATCTTTTTAACTATAATATAATATATTATAGAGAAATTTGGTCAAAGTTGTCTTTCAAATGCATTGATTTATTTTTGCTTTCAAATTTAAAGTGATAATACATTATTCTGATTAAAGGGACAATGGACCAACTTTTATCATCTGTAGTTAGGTATCTACACAGCTGTTTTTATATAAATTGAAAATATGAATGTCAACCTTACAGGCTAACCGCCAGATATACTTATTCCATATCTCGGTATCATATTCTAAAAAAATATTAATCATTAGGTAATTATTACATAATACATATGTATCAAAAAATGACAGGCCAGTCTGACACTGGAACCGACTACGTGTGACTTTTGGTCATATTTCTGACGACTACGCGCGAACTTTCCCAACCTTGAGAATGTAATCAGTGCTCTCATATTAAACCCGACAAGTCGTGCAAAGACATGCGTTTAGTTTCGACCTGTGACCAGTGCTTGAATTTATTTGAGTGTGCAGACTCTGACCGCAGATACGGCATAAAAAGTTAAACAATTTTTATACAACCGGCCTTTTTAAAAAGTAATTTTTATGCATAAATTATTGTTCTAAATCTAAAATTTATCGAGTGTCCGAGTTTCAAATTTAAAACTGCTGTAACCCAGTCAAATTTGAGTTTTAAGATAATGTTATATATAGGTAAATCAAAATTACTTTCAACTAATTTACCTACTTGAATAATATGGTATCAAAAATGGGTGTTCCCGTAATAATGGTATTTTATGTCCTGTATTACACAAAATAAACATAATTCAAATTGGTCAAAACCTTGAAGAGATATGGAATATTTCCACTTTTTAGTTATCTAAAACACACTATAGTTTATAATAGCCATATAAATTAATGTTTAATAAATAACGGAAAACAGTGCCAAAAGTATAAATAATTTATTATTATGAAATTTTTTTTAAATTTGTGTACCTATACTTGTGGATAATTTATATAAATAAAGTAAAATCCAAATTCACAAAAATGTACTTTTTCTTGTCAGAAAAATATGTATTTCAGTAACAAAGTTATCATCTTGAGTACAAAACACAGACAGTCTGTACATTTTCTAATAATTTGTAAATAGGTACCTATTTTAATTAATACTACCGGTTTCAGCAAAAAGCAATCAGAGATTAAATATGCAATTCAATTATATATTATACTATGTAATACATGAACCATCTGTTGCATCCATGCGTACACCTATGCTTGAATTTAAAAAAAATTAGGAGGAGATACAAAACTATAATAAAAATTTGCATTCTTAAATACTCAAATTTCATAATAACTATCAGAGGCTAAGTCCCTTACACCCTCCCTAATACACTCGAAATTTCATAGAACAATAATAAATTTAACATTCTTTTTTATTTAAAAGAAAAACATGTGAAGACAATTTAATATATTACATCAATTATTATCATTATAAATATTATAATAAAATTAAGCAAAATGGCAGCCTACCACCTATATACTATCACTTAAAATACTCGAAGTTAAATAATTATTGTTCTTTTAAAAAAATATTTTATGTAATATGTTTAATTATCAGGTAAATTTATAAAATACTGCATTTTTTCATTTCCATATACTCCGTGACCAAAATACAAAGACTCAAAATTTTTAAATACAAATTTGAAAAACCATTACTTGAACAGATCAAAAAATCTAAATTATCGAACTATTTTTGAAGCCTATAGGAACATTTAAATTGTAACTTCAAAGCACGTTACAACGCCATCCGAAATTTAGAGCTTGAAGAACTGCAGTTATTTTAATTTACTTTTTGTTTAATGTTCTAAAGATTTTTTGTTGCCAGCAAAGTTCACAGCATCTCGAATATATCCATTTCCTGCACTCCAATATTAATTTTTCAAGACTTAGTCTGAAATTCGTACATTATATTTAAATATATAAGTAATTACAATACACTAATTAAAATTCCGCTGTTTTTTGTTTTTTGATAGCGATTTCTTAATTTTTGATAAATTACACTCCCTCCCTATTTTCAAATAATGAGCACGCCACTGACAAGTCATACTATTAGTATGTACTATTAATAGTCTGTATCCTTGTAAGTGTATGTATAGGTAACTCAATTATTTATGTAAATTTGCGTATGTAAATTTTACCTATATTACGTACGATATATATATATTATAATATATCCGAGAATCTTTTTTTTTTTTGGAATATTATTTAAAATAATGTAATTTCAATTTTAATATACGATATTATACATATTGAACACTGGTTTTCAAACGAATAGTAATACTTGAAACTACAAAGACCTTGTTATAAAAATTATTGTTATGCATGTTAACCTATTTATTGCGATTATTTATTAAAGATTACAATAATTTAAATATTTAGATACTTACTGTTGATAATCTTGAATAATTTAAAAAGTCTTGTTATAAACAGTAAGACAGTAGGTATAGAACATAATTGGAATTGTGGTCGACTATTAACATTTTTAGTTGAGGATATTTGTTTTGTTAGGTAAGTAGTTACTATGTAACATGAATAGTAATATATGTAGTAATATGAAACTATTTATATGCGTTTATTTCCCCTCAGGATAGGGTGCACCTATAAAAAGACCAAAACTGGTAGGTCGATGAGTGAGGTGAGACTTAAGTTTAGAATTTATTTCAAACCTAAATGCCATAGTATTACTTTCTCTCTATCTACTGATCCATTATATGGTCAAAATTTAATAAAAGGTCTTCCAATTCTATCTGTAAATCACTCAGTCCGTGATCTCAGGTTTTGTATTTTCCCAACACATTAATCATATTACTTGTAAGGCATTCAAACTCCTTGGATTTTTGTTCAAAGTTTCTTTTTAATTTTTAATTTTAACTTTCAGTTTTCTTAAAGTCTCTCGAGTCACTAATTCTTTCTCTCGTTGAATATGGTTCAGTAATCTGGGACCTTTGAATGAGTTCAGCGTATATTTTTACGTTCAGCATCTTAATGATTTAATATACCATACCTTCCTCATAGTTAATCTCCTGTCTGCAAAAACATTTATCTCAATAGTTTCACTGATTACAGATAAGCTGCGAATTCTCTAATTATTTCAATGATTCGTTCGGGTTCAGTTGATTCTCCGTGTCAAATAAATTTCCGTGTTCCAAATCGATTGACCCGATCCATTCCGATTTCTCCAACAAAAAAAACTATTTAATTCTACAGTTTCATGAATAATATGCCTGGAAAACGAAAACCCATCTTTTCCCTTTTACGTGTAATTTAATGTAAACTAATATATATTGGTGTATAATTGGGGTTTTAAATTTGAAACATTTCAAAATTGAATATTTCACTTTATTCGTAATACTTGAATATGAAATTATGAAAAATATACTTTTATTAAATGATATAAATACCTATATATTATATATACCTAATACCTATATATTAATTATTATTGTTTTTAAAATATCTCTTTTTATATTTGTATTATTTTCGATGAAATCTGTAGTTTGAAAGTTTGGAATTCAATTGATTTAATTGAAACGATATAACACACATGGGTTTTAAGGAGTTATTTATAAGCAATTTAAAACAGAGGCGTCATTTGGGCAGTGGAAGGGTGTGCGACGGCCTCACTAACTTAAAAGTGTTAATAATTGGCCTTCCGTTAAAGCTCCAATGTGCTATCATAATTAACTTATATAATTATGTATTATGTATTCATTATTCATTATTCATATATGGTATAAACATTAATTTTAAAATATATTTTTAATAATATGTTGATTGTATTTTTTTGCTTGGTTAAATGTTAAAATTTGCCTACTTAAAAGCTCGCACACACGAAAAAAAAAACGGAAATTACGCCCCTAACTTAAGGAAATATTAAGAAAATGAAAATCTAACTGAAAAGTAATTTACATAATAGATACCTACGTATTTTAACTCTAAAAATTTTTTTTAAATCATTTTGTTTGTTTTACTACCGAAAATGATATATTAATTGCGTCATATTCTGTTAATAACAAATTATCGAAATTTCAGAAATATTATAATTTCGATGTCTACTTAACATGAAAAAATTACCAAAATATTCTCTTTAATAAGGTGCAAATAGCTAATTTTTAGAAAATGATTCTTATTCTTCTTTTTTCGTGGTTTTGGCCATATTAAAACCACAATGTTCAATATGTACCTATAATTTTGTCTTCAGTTTTCCCTATCTAATGACACTTTCTTTCAATCTACTCCTGGCATTCCTTTTCCACATTTTTCTTCACCTTGTATTCCCATTTTATCCTCGGTCTTCCTCCCTGTAATACATTTTGTATATACATTTGCCATATGGTACGCTTTAGTAAAATGTTGAAAAAATCATCAGTACAAATATGTAATCAGTAAAAAAAATATGTAATAACTAATAACATATTATAATCATGAAGTAAAACGTATATAATATTCTTGTTGATTTTCTAATTATGTGGTTATATGGATATTTATATTATTATATTACCTAATGTTTCAATGTGTGTAATATCATTCTGTCTAATATATAAATAATAATATAAAACATTTCTTAATTTTGGTCATTGTGGGTGACATGGATGGTTTCTATTACATTATTGTAATACCTACATATTTTATTAAAATTTCCGCTAAATAATAATAAAAAAACTTTCATACTAAAAACATCATAAAAATTGATTCCCAAGAAAAGGTAAAACCTTGGACGTAACACTTTTGAAGGAAATAATTAATAGATTAAAACTATGAAGAATAAAAAGGGGAATTGTGTAAATGAGTATTGTATAACATGAGAAGAACGGCTTGCAGAAGTTTGAGAAAGGAGAAAAAATATAATCGGTAAAAAACTCGATCACGCAGTATAAAATACAAGTATATAATTTAATTTTGATTTTATAATTATTACGTGGTTATATACATATGAATATTTATTAATTACACTAGTATACTTATGGAATGTTAAAATTTAAATAGTAATCTTTGCTTACGTAAATAGCAAAATTGGATAATAATTTAATATAGGTATATTATTAATAATAATGGGACATTTGGATGGATTTCGTATTTTTTTAATTCCTTTTGTAGTAATAAAAAATTATTGATCAATTCAATTAATTACTTAATTATTTTATCTACCTATAGAATAGATAGGTATTTTTAGAGCAATATAATACAAAATATATGATCGATTACATATATAAATATGAATGATATTTGTTATGGCATATTGAAAAGATGAAAACGAAAATAAACGCATTTATACTTCTCAAGTAAAGCGGAGTAATATTTTTACGATAGAAATAATAATAAAATAATATATATATATTTATATACATGTTAATTTAAAATATAGAAAATTTGATAAATTTTTGTAAATTATAAAAAAAAATAATTTTTTTTAGGTATACTTAAATGTATAAATATATAAGGTATACATATACTAGTAGTAGTTAAATAATATAAACTATTAGTTAGAACGTACTATATTAAAGAGTATAAATTGAAAATAATATTATATCTCGTACATCAGATATTATAGTTATTCTACATTTTAGAAATAATAATTGATAATAGGTATACGCGATTCAAGTATCTAATAATTAATGTTATAATACTTGACTTGAATTCAAGTAAAATTTTTGAAAAATTCCCAAAATGTGAAAGGTCCATTAAAATACTAAACTATTGAATTTAAATATTTAATGATAAGCTAAAATCAAGTTATTTCGCTTCAAATCTAAAATTTTAAATACCTAACTAATAATATTATTTTCTAGATGTCCACTTTGTTTTAATATTGATTAACATTTTTTTGTATTTTTAAATTTTAACTTAATTGTTAATTTTAATTTCTGAAAATAACATTTAGGGTAGAAGGAGTCCGAATAATTTTGGAAAATATAGAGCCTTTTTTGGATACAATACTTTTTCGTTTTAGATGATACTTTCTAGATGTCATTTTTCGATTTTCCCTGTAATTTTATTTTTAATTTAGAGAAATACTATAATTTATAACGGAAAATTTTTTATAAATAGGGAAAATAACAAATAAAGTTGTCATAGTTACAATATAGGTATATTATTAAAATAATAATATTGATAAAATGGTGACGTCATAAAATGTCACAGATTGTTTATTTTTAAAATGTATATTATAATGTATATTACACTGAGCTCCACTCAATCAATAATTTATAGGTATTATATACATATCCATTTTTTAAATTACAACTAATTATAAATATTTATATAATTTTTGAATATACGACACATTAAAGTACCACGATGTGTAATATGAAACTTGTCTTTTTTTCATGGAGACCCCTATATAGGGGTGCGTTCGAATATTCGGAATTATAGTAGAATAGTGTAGAGTAAAGTAGTGAGTTAGGTAAAGTAGATAAGAATAGAATAGGGTATTTAATCACAGAATAGATAAATTGACATCACAACAATAGATTTATATTCGAACAATGATAAGATCTTTTGATAAGTGTTTATATTTTTCAATATATTTAATATGTATTTCGTTAACTGTACTTCATCTAATAAAATAAGAGTACACATTTTTATAAATTATAAAGTTATATAGGTCTTGGTCCAATTTATTATCTTAATAATGAAATATACCTTTCGTCATGGGCGGGAAAACAAATAAAAATTACTTGTTAACTGTATATGATAAGAATAATAATCATCAGTAGAGTTAAAAGAATCTAGCGATTTCTTTTGGGTAACAAGAGTTGACTCTAGTGGACAACACTAGGTTTTCGAACGGTAACCTTAGAGTTAACATCGTTTTCTCGAACGACGCGAAATCGACTACAGTGACTCGAGTTAACTAGAGTTGAGTTTTCGAACGCATCCTATAGGTTCTTTAATATGTTTTCCTTATTGTCTTTCTCTAATAGTGTTGATTTTATGACGTTTAATTATTAGTAAGCCAAAAACTTAATCAAAATTCTATGTACCTACATAATATTTTTTCCTATTTTAATGAATATTTTTGGTACCTATACATTTTTACAAAGTTACACAACAATTTAAAGTATCTAATATAATATAAAAGGTATACCTTTATAATATTTTGATACTATAATAGAATTATTTTCTGCACACAAATTCAATTTTTCAAGAAAATGTATTTATTCTATGTACGTATTTAAGAAAGTTAATTTCATGACATTTTAAAATTTTTTGTAAAAAAATATGTAGAATGAAATATAACATTATTTTATGAAAGTGTGTAGTCATTGTAGTTATTCACCGTATTATACGAGCATACGTTAGGAACTGGTTAAATTAAGTAAATAACTAGGTTGTTATAATTTGTAGACGATTGCCTTATATTGTAGTAGGCCTCTGTACACTTCATTATTTTATGACTTTCTCGTACTTTAAAAATAAATTTAAATAATATACGGGTATTTATTAAAAGTCGTATGTATATAGAAATTGAAACGAAAAAAAATCGTGTACTCGTACAAAACCAGATATTTTAAAATGTAAAAATCCAATCGAAACCATATCAAAACTATACATATATTATAATAAAAATCTAATATATCCCATATTCCATACATATTATTTAACTATTTTTTTTTATATCATACGGTTTAGAGATTGACCACAACCTCGTAAATCACCAATTATAATAGTATATAATATAGTCGCTTACTAGGTAGATATATATATATACTAAATCATAATACAACATTTTCGGATATCAGTTATCACTAAAATGAAAAATTTCAATTTATATTTGCAATAATTTTATTACATATTATATTTTCCTATAAGATAAAAATCATAATTAAAAATGATTAATTAGGTATACAATCATATATTCTTATATATTTTTATTAATTTTTCTTCATTGATTTTCTTTAATGCATGTTATTAATACTAATTGATCATTGTACTATATTAATTTTCTTTAAATTTGGGCTCCAAATTTTAAAGCACGTTATATATATATATAATAAAATATAATGAATTAAATGAATGTATAAATCATTAATTAATTAATACTGTTGTTTCGTGATTTCATTTAACAGCTCAATATTGAAAAATACCAATCTATGTCTACTATTTCCTAGATATCGTTTTACCGTATTACGTATACGTATGCATAGGAACCGGTTCAAGTATAATTAAATTTCATAGAAAAAGATCTAGACGTTATTTTCAATGTTGATTTAGACTACCACCTGCACATCGATATACTATTTGTTGTAGGATGTTCAAGAAGTTTGGGTTTTTAATAGGTACGCACACATAAAGAGTTTAAGTTATCCACCTCTCTTAAAACAATTTATTATTTTGATCTCTTGTTTGCAGTCACTTTTGCGTCTGTTTCTGAGGGATCCATATACAACAAAAGACTTTTCTCGTCAGTAGCGTAACTATAAATTTGAGGCCCCGGGTCAGTGTTATGTTTCGGGCCCAAGAAATTACAATTTTGTATTTTAAAATTACCTTACAATAATTATTATTAATAAAGTAAATATAATTTGTATGATATATGCTGTAAACATATTTTTATTTTATTATTATTGTTGTTTACGTTTTGTAATACCTACCGTGATTGTTGTGCCTATATAAAATTGTACTCTTATCAAATATAAATGTTTAAAATAAATTAATACCTACATAAAGTTAATAAAATGAATTACTATTTATATTAATTAAAATATTAATAGATTAATTAAATAAAACGAATAAATTAAATACTTGGAAAACTTCAAAGAAGTAGGTGTACATTTTCTAGAAAGAGAGATTTGAAAATAAATTATCGTAATTAATAATATAATACATAATTATAACACGAAAACCATCAAATTTTGGAGTCAATATTGGCCTACCTATACTGAATTTAATAATTTCTTAATAATATATTATAAAAATAATACCTGTAGTAGACAGTAGTTGAAAAATGCAAACGGGCTGCGTCGCAGTCAACAGACAACAGCTCAAGAAAAATGATAAATACTAAATACAGTAAATTAGAGTAGGTATACTCGTATTACATTTTATAGTTATAACGTAATTGGTTATAAACCGGTAAGTAGAGAAATAATAGTCCTGCGTCATAGTACGATATTTTAGTCGTCCATAGATAGATTTTACGTAATTCAATGGACTTTGTAGGAGTATTTATTTCAGTTACATTTTATGGTACTAAATACGATTAGATAATTATAGTCTAAACCGTGGTCTATGGGTAACAATAGCTAAATTCCCCAATGTTATTTTTGTAAATAAGATTGTTTCTACATCAGTAGAGATTAATACAGCCACGATGTTCATTGATATTACTTCGTTCTATGTGTACATAAAATAAAATATAAAATCAGTAGGTGCTTATAAAAAAAAATTTTGAGCACTTTATCGAGCAAATATAATTATTTTAAAATAATATCAATATGTTTGTATATACAAATATTTGCTTTGGGGGTCCATTCGGGCCTCTAATGACTCGGGACCCCGGTGCGTTGCCTCGTCTTGCCTCCCCGTAGTTACGCCACTGAGATCATACCAAAGATTTTAGTGCATATTTATTAATAATATCAGAAAAATTTTGATTAATAAACCCCAAGATTTTGTGTGATCTGTTTACAATGTTATTACTATGATGATATAATTTAAGTTTTGGATCAAATTAAATACCAAGGTTCCCAGACCTTAACAGATCCCATAGACAGGGGAAGTATTTCACCATTGATATTGTAATTAAAGTTTGAAACTAATCGAGCTTTAATTTAAACTTTACTTCATTTTATTTATATGTATTTTCATTTAATCCTAGGTTGCATTTAATAACCAAAGTAGTATTTTTTTATTTTTTGTCATGCAGTTGAATAAAAACAACTTTATTGACTGTATATCATAGCGATAGTCGTTTTTATTTCAATAAAATATTGTATAATATTATTTGAACACATATTGTTATACAACCATTAATGTTTTCAAGGGTAGAGAAAGTTTATAATGATAAAATTAACTATTATTGTTAATTGTTAATTTGATTATAATTTATTTTTAATATTATATAGTTAAAATATAATTTAAGTTAATCGAAAAATTAATTTTTGTATCAATGATACATATTTTTTTTCACAAAATTTAAGTGCCTATCTAACTTAAAGGGCCGCAATTCCAACGAAAAATTGACCTAAAAACTCCGGGACTTTGAAAAGTCGGATAATTATTCTGAAAATTGTTTTGAATTAATCAGTTTGTCTTCTAGGGATCGATCGAGGCGTTTATTTTTATTTATTTTTTTAGCCGTTTTATTTATCATTAAAAATCGCAATATTTAATCATTTATTATATTTTAATCTGTAATAATAAAGAAAAATGCCTCGATCGTCCCTAAAAGACAGGCCGACATATTTTTTACGTAAATCCAACTTTCCAATGTTCCACAATTTTATCACACTTATTAGTCTTTTAGGCAGAAAGTATACGGGGCTATTTTTAGATTAATTTTAGAATGTACTTAAGTATTTCTAAATTGTTAGATTTTTATTTTTCATAATATTTCTTAAAGATTTCTTATACAGATCCCCTTAAAAATCACTAATGTTGCGGATATTACACACATAATAGGCGACGGCCTATGATTTTATATAGGAATCACTAACGTGGCTTAAGTTTTTTGTTTATATTTTTTTTTATATTCGATGAAAATAAAAACTAAGGCAAATTCCGTAATTCCGTGTTTTGCTAAACTTTGGTGTACTTTTTATCGTTTTAAAATAAATATAATTCATAAAAAATAAATATATAAAACATTAAAAATACGTCATACGCTCGGTTAATAAGGGATTCTATAATATTAATATAAGACATTTTAAGAAAAATGAAAATCTAACAATTAAAAAATGTTTAAATACATTTTAAAAATAATTTTAAAATGGTCCCATGTCAGTAATCACACAATAAAAAAAAAAAAAATTTTATATTTTTCACATTTTCAAACAGCCAAATTTTTTATTTTTTTAATTAATTATTTAATAATAAGAGTGTGATACCAAAATTAAAAGAAATACAATTTTCAAAAGTTTCTAAATGTTGATGTACATTTTATCGTATAAAATATTCATTTGAAAAAATTTTAAAAAAAATTAAAATTTAATTTTTAATATTCATTTGGAATATATACATAGAATATTTTAAAAATACGGCATATTTTATCCTTTTTTTTGTTGCGTAAATATGTTTTATTTAAACTAATATTGTGAATGCATATTAATAAAAAATGATACTGATACGGAACCATTTTTAAATTAACAAATTTGCCAAATTAACTTATTTTATAGTAAAAAATCAATTTTGTTTTCAGTGTATTTTTATAATCAAAGAAAAATTGTTACTTGGTGCTCAGTAAAATATTGGTTTTAAATTACATACTTAATACTTGATACTACTTAACTTGTCTTAATACTCAATACTTAAAGTTTAAACCACACGAACGAACAAAAATCAAATAGTTATTAATTTACTCGTAGAATTTTTTAACTAGATAATTTGATGAATTAACAGTACATCAAATCAATAAGTTAAGAAAAAAAGGTCAACAATAAATTATCTTTAATAAATTAATTAGTCGATTCCCATCTTTGTTGATTTTTTACGAGATTACGTAAACAATTAGTGTATATTTATTGTGTATAATTTTAATTAAGTAGGGAGTATTATAGGTAATAAGCCAGTTTGATTTTTCCATTTATCGAATATTCGATATTGGTATATATTATAACTCTTGGGAAAATAACCTGCGTCGAAAAATAAAATTAAAAATGTTGGTGACCGTTATTTAAGAATAGTATAAAACTAAAAATGTACAGTGATAAAAAATAATAAAATTTTTTAACTCGTTAAATAAATTAGTTTATAAAATACAAAAATTATAAAAAAAAAAAAAAAATGTAGAAATA
>JAIPRL010004076.1:0-41189 GCA_025469235.1 Pemphigus obesinymphae | reverse complement strand
AAAAATGACCTCTCAAAAGTACCAACTAGATGCAATTTGCTACCGGAAACCGGGTATGAGTGTAAAGATCGGAGCACTCCTACTGGTAGAAAAAGTGTTTACAGAAAAAAAAAAAAAAATAAACATAATTGTAAAACCATAAGCTTCCTCGCTACGCTCAGAATCTAAAATATAATAGTAGAAAAAATTAGCACGTTCACACTATATGATAATCGAAGATGGGAGATTAAATACTCGTAATAACAACGGTTTGAAATCACGTTGGAAACTAAACTTTGGCTGAGCGTGGCTTCTTACACCAACGGTTTTACCAATCGATAAAATCGATTATGATTAACGGATGTCAGTTGTCGTCAGAGAGATAAGAACTCAAGACAAGTGACAAATTTAAAATCGTGTAGTCTTGTCGGACGTGAACTACAATACAATACAATACAACTAAAATATTATTGTTTGTGGACAATTTTATCAATAGATACATTTTAACATACACGAAGTACATTAACTTTATATATTATTGTTATACAATTAAAAATAACTCTTAAAAATTCAGTGAATCTTCAAAATATTCGAAAATATGCAAAATACATTTTCATTTTTGAACTTGTTAAAACGTGATTCAAATTCGTAGCATGGCTAGTAATTTTTTGGACAACTATGTAAAAATATGCAAATGCATGCATTTCCGAGCTCTAATTATTACCTCCTACAATATCACGTAGCTTAGCATTTAATTAATATATTATATGATTTATTAAATTTGTATAATACATAAATAATTTTGATTACTAGATCGTGCAATGAAAAAATAATACATTATGTATTTAAACATACTTAATGATACAAAGATATTGTTTCATTCTTAAATAAAATGTGATAAACAAGACTCAATACTTGATGCATTTGCATATTTCTTAGGAAGTTTTATATATATATATACAGGTATTGTCCATACTTTTTTTCCACATAAATTGGTTTTCTGATACGTACATCTAAAATCTAAATATTATTGTATATTTTACCAAATTATATTGCATATTATTTGAATTATTTGACATTTTTTTTTTTTTACGCATTTGTATTTAATGCGTATTTTTTTTTTAATAAATTAACAAAATGAGTATTTTTTCAATCGTATAAGCGTAATGGAATACTATCTTTTATAATGGAAAATGGGAAGATAACAAATAAAGTTGTCATGGTTACTCTTTATTGTGTTTAATAATATTAATTAACAATACACCGAAGTCTTCATCTGAGAATCATTTTTATGGATTGCAATGATTTATCTTTGTTTTCAAATCTAATATAATAATACACTTTTCTGTCCAAGCACTGGAAGAATGATGGATCAAATTTCGCCATACGTATCCTACCCATCGTGCGAAGTTTTTTTTCACTTTTATATTCTGAGCGGAGTGAGGGATTTATTGGTTTTACAATGATGTTTATTTTTATTTTTCTGTAAACACTTTTTCTACCAGAAAGATTGCTCCGATCTTTACAAACTTACCTGATTTTCGGTAGAAAATTTCATTTAGTTGCTACTTTTAAAAGATCATTTTTCGATTTTCTTAATAGTTTTTTAGTCCATAAGTAAAAACTACTATCAAAAAGTGCCAAAAAAACGGCAAAAGTACGATTTCGTCAAATCAAGATTTTCATTTATTTGTCATTTCGAAAATAATGACTTTAAAATCTAGAAATTTACATCGAATATTTTATTTACAAATATGTTTACGTTGATTAAATTTTTTTACAATTTTTAAAATTTTTGGGCTATTTATAGACATTTTAGATTTTAATATTTCTAAGTCCTAAAAGGTGTAATTTAGGTTGTAAGGCCTGAAAAATTTATTCTACATTAAAAATATGTTATTCTAATTAAAATCAAAATATCTCGAAAATCTGTAGTCACGATTTTTTTTTATAGTCGTTTAAATTTTTTCAATAAATTTATCAGTTTTGATGTATTTAAGTACAAATTGTTGGTAAAATTAGATTTTATGACCTGAAAAAAATTGTTGTAACGTTAGTCATGCATTATTTCAACTAAATTTTTACAATGATGTTTATTTATTTTTATTATTTTTTAAGTTCATGTGAATGTCGCGCATGTTCCATAGTAACTTTTCACCTATGAAATTGCTGCTTTTTTCATCTACATTTTGTTTAAAAAAAAGACGGGAACAAAATTTGCTTTTGTAGTTTTGTGCTTTATTATAATACAGTATATTGAAATAATTTTAATATTAAATGACTGATTAATGTTAAATTGTATTGTTTTAAATTTTAAGTAATATACATTATTATTAGTAGCCACAAAATTTGAAATATTCATTTCATATCACATAAGGTTTCAGTTTTAAGACCGTCCATCTCAAATCAACGGATAACGATATGTATATTGCCAAAAACGACATAAGTATAGATACTAAGTATACACTTTGTTAAATACATTTAAATTATTTTCCTATGTTATAAAAACACTAAATTTTAAATAATATAAACATTTGAATAATTTATAGAAATTGTCTGATAATGCAGTAGGTAATATATTTAAAGGTATTGAATTATTTTTTATTACATTTTTAATAGTTGTATGGATTTTTTTCTTTTTTCTTTACATAACTATATTTAATCATAAGCTTATTATGTATCTGTTACTATTGCACCAAAAAGTAATTCGTTTGTTATACTTACTCATTTTATCGATGAAATTAATTTACTTCAAGATCATGGTAAGTACATATATAACATAATACCTATAACATAATTATGTTTATTTTTATAAATTTAGTATATCAAATGTTGAATAAATTTAAAGTGTCTTCTAACACAATGCAATTATATAATATATTTAATATAAAACGGTACATCAAAGTAGGGATTTATAATGTATGCTTTTAAAAATGATGAATGTTTACATAATTACATAGGTAAGCATATATATATATATATTGCAAAACATTTACATATATTATTCGTTAATGTTTTATAAAGACCATTTGTTTTAGTTAAACATCTAATAGGACATTCAGTTTAGTACGTTATAAGTATTACGTAATTTTACGGGTATTTATACTTATATAGGTATATATATATATATATACATATCATATTTACTATGTTTCTTTTTATATAGTTTATCGAATGATGAATACATTAAAGGAATATTGTTATCTCCAATCATGGAAATTATATTTGACATAAAACGTTTCTTCAATGTACCTATAAATTTATAATGTATACAGTCCTATAAAATATATATCTACTTTTGTATACAAATTATAGTATTCGCCAATTTTTAAATTTACTATATATTAATTGATATTGTATGATTATTATTCAAAATTATTTTGACTATATCATGTATTTGTTTAAATATGTTACTCTTATATAGATGATTTTTATATACGACAATTAAATTAATGAGTTTTCATAATATTTTTTTACCTAGTTTTCAAAAACCAATATAGGAACTAAATTTAAATAAAATATACTAAATGTATGTTTGAAAGTAACAGTTATGTACTTAAATTAAATTAAGCTATTCTAAATAAGTTATTATATTTTATAGTATAGAGAAGGTCACACTAAATAAACATTTTTTCTACGATTACTCTTTTGATATAATGTTAAACGTACTGAACAACATCATTATTATTAATAGTTATAGATAGTACACCGAAGCTGTCTTCAGAATCGTTTATTTCGAATACAATACATTCACCAAGAGTATCCTATTCGATAATCGAAATGCTTCCACCCCAACTAACACCCTACGAGCGAAGTGCATTTCTTTTTTGTCTTAAATTGAAAATTCTAGTTTCATATGTTATATTTAAAATATTTTTAAAATTTTAATTTTTGGTGTATATAGTCGATATAACCAAAACACAACACTGCATTTTTATCGTGTTTACGTTGTTGATGTATGTTGATGGATATAGGGAAAAAGGAATACCGTAAAAGAGGCGGGGGATGTAATAGATAATGATATAAGGGGGGGGATGGGCGTAAGTCATGTGAATGCAAGAGATTGAGTTAAATGGAAGTGAAGAACGAAGGTGGCTGATCCTAAGTAGTTGGGAGAAGAGAATATTTTTGAATATTTGATCAAATCTTTAAAGTTTATTCGCGTAGAATAACATAATATATTATATAAATGACATACTACACTATATAATATTTAAGCAATAAAAGTGTAGTATATTTCATTGTTTTTTATTGTAGTTGTTTGAACTAATAAATAAGAAAAATAGCTGTTAAAGTGTAATGTTATAGGAATTTATGAAAGATCCGAATTCAATTATTTTAGAAAAAAAAAACAATTGAGTGAATAGGTTTTATGTCAAAAGCAACACAAATTTCCTCGAAATATATCATATAATGAATGCTTAATATTGGGAGACTTAATCAAATATACTATGACTGAGAGGAATTGATTGACACTGATGGATTAAACAGCCAGAATCCAATAATACCTACCTCTTCATTTAGACACATTATTTTTAAAGCATTCATACTATATTTTTTTCTTCAAGTTTTCATCATTTTTAATTTCTATTTATCAAATAACAGATAAATTAATTCTATACTTAAACTTAATTTCATTAATATCGGCATAAATGTGTGGCATTATATTTAAAGAAAATGACCACAAGTAATATATATCGAATATTATCGTTTTAATTTATAATTCAAACAAATTTAATATAAAAGAAAAATTTTCTACGTTTAATACGTTTTGACGTTTAACAGTGCGGTCAAATGTTGCATTAAACAATACATTTAAATAAATTCCCAAGGATTGCGGTAGGTACATAGCGAGGTACAATGCCATTTTATAAAAACAATAAATATTTTTTTTCAAAATGTATTCTAAATAATATTTGGAAAATAAAAATTTTCTGTAAAACCATTAATGCTTCTATATTCAGGATATAAAGAATGTCTAGAAGTCCCGTAACACTGTATGTATCTTCACACAAAATGCATTTGAATGCGGATATTCTGGTGAGTAATCTATAGGAGAATTCCATCTTTATTTTACAAGTTGGAAATTTTCAATTTATTTATTTTTTAATTTAAATTTTTTATCACTTTATTGCTCTTATTTTTCTATTCAATTAAAATAAAACTATTTAAATAAAAGCAAAAATGATAAAAGTTATAGAAAGTTAAATTTTAGTTCTTTTGTTACATATGTCATCAAAATTCAAAAACAGATTCTATTTGTCAAAATCAATTCGATTTTTTTTATTTATTATTATATTATTTCATTATTAACTTAACCTGCCAATTAAAATTATAATTAGAAATTATTTTGAAACAAAAAACATTTCACTTTTCAGCTAAAAATTTTTAAAATTGTTCAAAATGAGATAACTGGCCAATATATTGCCAGATCCATAAATTGTATTTATGCGATCAAGAAAACCATATAATATATAAGCTGTAAATATAATGACTAGTAATAATAAATGTTTTATATTTACGCTTATATAATCAGATTTATGAATACTCAACATTATATATTTTGGTAATTATAAAATATAATATATTGAGTTTGACCAAGTAAAAAAACTTTTTTTACCCACTGTGTGCCATACAAGATTGAAATACGTCTATTTGTTACCATCGAAACTCATTGACGACAGTTTATATATTAAGTACCTTGTATATTGCACCCAATTTATTTCTGCCCGTATTGATATTTTCAAAAAACGTGACTGTTCAGATGCAGGTTTACAATAAAAACATTAAGTATGTGTTATTTTGTTATTTTATATACATTTATAAAACATTTTCGTAATAACACATTTCCATTATTTACACTTAAGAAACTTACTGAGCAAATAAAAAAATGACTTTTTTAACATATCAACTAGAACCAGATTTCTGTCAAATAAGTTCTTTATTCCAATACTCGTCTAGATTCCTTCTGTCCGAAAAAATATGTACAAAAATGAAAAAATTGCTGTATTTGAGTTGGGTTCCAAAATGAATATTTAATACTAGTTGGGTGTTGGATATATTTTTGATATAGTACACTAGTTGAGAAAAGTAATTGACATTTTACAAAATATGATACAATACAATAAAAATAAAACATATTAAATGTATTAAGAAATAAATTAATAACAATCTTATTATTATTTTAACAGTATAATAATTTATCACGTTAATTAAGCGTATGTTGACAAACGACACGCATGTTTACCGATGGCTCAAAAATAATAATATACAAATAATGTATACCTGATTGTACTCATATATTTAATAAAATTATGCATTTCACTTTTTTTTAATAATTTAATCGATTATTTCAGAAATCCGTTAAACAACTTTCTAATTTTGAGAAAACTCAAAACAACTTAATTTTTCTTTTGGCATTATTTCATTTATGGTCAAATAATGTGCATTATTAACGCGCGTTAAACGAAGAAAGCAGTCAAATGTCGTTGCTTGATGGACCCAAAATTAAATAGTTTTAAATATCCAAATATTGATTGACTTCTACACTAAACGATGTGTCTGTCTTCAAAGAATTATAAATTGACACTAACTCAGTTTTTTTTAGTTTTGATATTTGACAGGTTTCTGAAATAATCAAGTAGGTATCTAAAATATTTCTTATAACCTTAATGTAATGATGAAAAAAAATTCATGACCCAAATAGTTAGTAATTACAAAATAAAAAAAAAATAATAATAATATCAGAGACCCAACTAATATTATTATCAAAACAAATCCCACACTCAATTATTAGTGGAGTACCTATCTACCTAAAATAATCCGAAATGTAACTAGTGCACTACGTACCTGTTAATACCCATAGTATCTGGAACCCAACTCAAATGCGCCGAAAATAAATATACATCGTGAAAAAACCAATATACAATTGACTTTGAGTCTAATAATTTAAATGGTATTGTAGATTATTATATGGTTATTTGATCATATTAAGATATTAGTTATCATTAAAATGGTAATTAAAAAATGCCTTAAAAATATGTGATATTGCAGTATACTTGTCATCATTTCAAAATAAAAGAAATATTTTGGTTCTATGCGATTATATACTATAGTATGCGATATGTTTTATGAAGTCAGAAGTATGAAAAATAATCAAAGTTTCTTGACCGTAGTTTTCATTTGTCGAATCTAGTTATAGGTTACTGGATAAGTTACCGTGTTCGTTAAAATACACTTAGCTAAATGGTAGATGCCTACGGGGTTATAGTTCCCCGTTTAAAATTATCATAAAAATATTAAATATCGTGTTTTTGAGCTTAAAATGTATTCCACATATAGGTTTAGATAGCAGCTATATTGTACCTTACCGTTATTAATATTTGCGAGTAGGTATATTATAAAATACGAGAAACGTATTAAATTATAATATTATGATTGCACTTGATGGTTAATTTAAAATATGTGGTTGAAAGGAAATAAGTTATTTATGGTTTACCGTATACAGTAATTATATACATAAATATGTGATTAGCGCATATAATATAAAGTAATTTGGTAGACCGGAGATCCCCTTATCATTATATTTACAGTATATCTCTCTGTACCGTTTCCCCTTTAGCGATGATAGAGTTACTGTACGTTCAGTGTTTGTCTTTCAAAAGAAAATTCGGCCAACCATTTGCTGGTCTGTTGGAGAAAATTTATGTTCAGGAAAAGGTTGTTATCGTGAAAGTACCTACCGGTAACCGTATAGCTTGCTAATGTGAACCTATTATTATAACATTATTATTGTCAATAAATTAAGCGCTCGGATTATTCGCGTCTCTGAAAATCCGTTTTTAACGTACAATACACCAATTTAAATTCGTTTATTATACACCTACCTATTTTAAATGCCAACAAGTATCCTGCAAGATGTTGATACAATATGAAATCGCCCGTATTGTCTTAATGCGGCGTTTATCCGCCGAGATGTTTTGAAAATATTACTAGCGTAGTAAAAAAAATGAATGTTTGACATACATTATATTGTTGTCATTTTGATATTTTTATACAATATTATTGTAACAACGCGTTGGAAATATATTAAATAACTGCTATCTGGGTGGTGATGTGCACGAATAATGATTTATTTAAAATGCTAATGTTATGATGAAAATATATGTGGTACAATATTAAAGCGGACCATAAATGTTTTCACAACTGATACGTGAATATTATAATTTATAACGTAGGTGGTAAGCTATAATGAGTTTAAATCGAGAATTAAAGTTATTCGTGGTAGGTATATATAATAACAAATCACAACCCGTGTTTTTGAATCGTATAAATCATGATAAGAGACATTTCACAATTTGACCGTATGGACCACGTACGGTTTTTATTTAGGTAAATATATTTATATGCACAGCTTCAGAAATCTCCGTGTGTACTTACGAACTGTAAAACGGACCTTTATAAATAACCACAATTGGTCGTATAAATAAACGCTGAGTACCTACATTCATACCTAAATTCATACATACATATATATATATATTTAATAAAGCATTATAATGGTTATAAAGATATATGCAAATAAATCACATGCTTCCCATTATACTGTACAAGCACAAAGAGACATAATATAATAATACACAAAGTATACTATACAGATATATGTTGGAAAATTGAATTGGTTATTGAACGGGACTTTTAACAAGGACACGGGTCGATTTTTAAAGGGTTTGTGTGCTATTTATTTATAATAATATTATATAGTATATTTTTCATACGAAGAAATCGTAAAATATTATTTCTAATCTTCCGCTGTGTAATGTCAATATTTATCAGAAAACATAAATTTGAACCGCTAGGATTTACTGTCCCACATTTAAAAATGTATTTGTAAAATATTTTAGGGAAATAATTTATACGAGAATCGATATGAATAGTAAATTTCATAGCTCATTTCAAGGTTTAGTCTGTTAAGATACGTATTTATTTTCAGTACGCAAAAATAGCGTATCAAATTACTTAAATTTTACAAAGAGTCAATCAGTCAACTAGATATTAATATTATAAATGTAATCATTTAACAAAAAAATTGGATAACTTATTGTGAAAAAACCTTTGATTTTAAATTTCGTCAGTAATTCATAATTATATTTTGTTTGTACTATTTATTTTTATTTTTATAACCTAATTGGAATCACATTTTATTGGAAAATCGTGTTATGTGATCAAAATATTTAAAACAGTGTCTTTATTAAAATAATTGAATTGAAATATATTGAATATATTGAAAGTAAATATATTTCCAAAACTAAAATCTTAAGCATTTTTAAAATAATATTATTTACAACAAAGAATTTATTCGCGAAAAGAATTCTCTTGAAAATATACGCTCGTAGATATTCAAATATGAGTTGGATACCTAATGTACAATTTAATACACACATTTAAGTTTGTAGATTTTATTTTTGATTTTGCGCAATTATCAATAATTAATTTAAATCACTATAATTAACTATATGATAATAATATGATCGAATTAACTTATAGTATTATATAGTGTTAACTTATATATTTAAGCCAAAAAAGAGCATCACGGGTCAATTAAAATTTTTTAATTTATTCTTTGACCAATAAAATACATTTATATGTAAAAATAAATATATTAAAATACCTTGTAAAATTAGTATATCATGTATTGGTATTCATAATGTTCACATATAAAGAAAGAGGGATTTATAAAAATAGCTAAAGAGATTTTTCTTGCTAGTGGCGCCTGGTCTTTAGAGCAAGCCGGTTATAATTACCAAATTCGTAATTTGGTATCTATATGCTTGTCGTAGCTATCAGGAACCATCTTGGAATCCCCTAATATATGAAGGCGAAAAACTTAACATATTAGAGTTTGGGAAATAAGAGAATGTAAAGCTGTTAAATTGTTTATATATAGGTGTATATACATATAAAATACATGCAAAAACGGTATTTTACTGAAAACATTACAAATTGCGGGCGTAGATTAAAATATCATGAAGATTAATAGGTTTCAAGTTTCACGAAAATTACTTTTGGATGTAAAAAAGTGATAACATCGTTTGTTCACATGTTAGAATAAACCGAATAAATAAATCAAGAGTAAACAAAACTAAACCCTCTACTATATGCTATTTAGAAACAAAACGTTTTAGAGAAATTATTTATTGGCACGGAAAATATTGAATTAGTAAATAGGATATTTTCATTAAAAACTAAAAATTAAAACGCTACAGACACCGGTGCCAACTGTAGTGTGAAAAATGTGCTGATAAAAATACTCATTGAACATAGAACATTTAATACAGTAATAACGTGTTTAATTATGTGTGGCTAATACTGGGTTGCGCGCGCAAACGATTCTCAATAACAGTTCAATAAGGTCGGATATCGATTCAATGAACAAATAGATAAATATGTGTGTGGGTATCGGGTTTATATAGTCATAGACAGTTACACAAACGTTCTACAATAACAATGAGATAAATATTAGAATAATGGTAATAATTTTGTATTATTATGAATTATCCGTGGATGTATTATCAGCAATTGTCAAACATAGGAATCCTTAAGTTATTTCTCGATCCTTTAAACGGGCCAACAATTTATTAAACCAAATGTAGTAGACATATTTGTCTGATTATCGATAAAAGATAAAAGTCTTTTGTATATGAATCAAATAATTGTTTATTGATTCTAGTAATAATTATTGCACGTTTATGTAACTATCATAAAGTTATAATCACAGATGTTCTAACGACGAAAATGTTTCATCTGGCATCTCCAATAAACGTGTATTACGCATGGTGACAATGTACATTAACAATACATCTTATCAAGTGTTAATATCAAAACGTGTGGAACAATAAGAGGTGTATACTAATCTAATATGTTATGTCGTAATGTTTTAACATTATGAAAATTATATAAATTATTATATTACTTATTATTAGGAATCTTCAAGGATATAAATTAATATGTATTTTGCAGTTTATAAATTATATTGAATTTTTGTTTTTAAACGGAATACCTATGTTGTTTACATTTTAAATAGGACTATATTTTGCTTTTAAAGGTAAAAGGCAGGTCTAAAGTGCTGTTAATGTATGTGTATACTATAATTATGATAATAATTACTCAAGAGAATTGTAAAACAGGGTGAGAAGTCGCTTCCCCCCACAGATTTTAAATTTCGAATTAAATGAGAAATGTTGTTTTAGTTTTATAATGATGCATTTTTAATTTTTACCTATTTCAATGAAAATTCCAATTCAGACTAAGGCATCTAAAATATGTATAGGTATATCTTGGTGTAATATACGATACTATAACTATAAAATATACTATTAAATAATATTACTACTATATATTCAGTATATTATTTAACAATTCAGTATAAGGGCAAACATTGAATACAGGTAAGAGCGATTCTTATAATATACGTATTCAGGTTTTGAAACAAAAACATTTGGTTTTATAACTTAAAAATCTCAAAATCTAAAAATTGCTCTAAATAGTACGAAAAATTCGAATATCAGTTTTGAAAAATTTGTGTATCTAAAATAATTCTCATCTGTAAAATATATATTATACCTAATCAAAATTTCTTCTGTCGATTCAATCGTCATTTTACATCAAAGTAATAAAATAATAAATTTCTAAATATAAGCTTAGAAACCTTATATCCCCGTTGTACCTATACATCTGTCATTCTATTGGGCTATCCGTAGTTACTAATTTATAGTTTTTGTTGTTGATTTAGTTACTAGGGAGATAGGTATTATTCGTTGTATTTTACATATTTATAAGTTATTGTTTAAAATATTATTATTATTACATTTTATAAACTGGGAATATACCATGTTCGCAGAAAAACTTGTTTCATAATATATTATAATATTATAGTTAAAGTAACGATGAGCAGTGTATTTTATTTTAAAAAATGACCTATTTTTACTATTTAAAAGTTTCAAGAACATTTATAATCACTATAAATAACAGAAAATTGGTAATATAAAAATTAAAATTTCAAAGATAAAATGAATATTTTGTGCATATTTCAAGCATCTAAGACTAAGACTATTATTAACTAGTTACTACTAAATTACTATTATAGTCTATTTTATTACTAACGTATTATTATTATTTTTTTTGATAGGTTTTTTTTCCTAACAATGATAATATTGTTATGCACCAACTAGAACAAATTTATTACCGAAAAATGTGTTATATGAAACATTAACACACATTTTGTGTACAGGCTTTAAAAAATTAAAACACATCGTTTTAAAACTAATAAATTCCTCGCTACATTTAGAATCTATTTGATTCTAAGGTCGTATATAACAGCTTTTATACATTTCCAGTAAAACAAATATATTTTATTGTTTTCTTCGAGTGAATACCTATAATATAATAATTAATACATATCTTCTTATTATTAATTCTAACTATGATCAAATTCAAATTTGTCTGAGTTTTCTTTATCTTCATATAGAACATATTATATATTGGGGATGAATCTTTGGAAATTTTGTGAAAATTAATGGAATCTATTTCTTTCCTCTTTCTTTTAATATTCAAATGAACACGGTGGTTGGTTTATTTTAACATCAACATAAAATAGAGGACTTAAAGAGATTGCACAACCGACGTGACAGAAAATGGGACGTGGAATTAAGTAGAGTTCTTATGATCAAAATCCCATGGAAGATACGACTAAAAATATATATAGTATTATTCGTATATAGAGATTGAATTAAAGTAATAGGATTTAAAAAAAAAGTTTAAAGAATCAATTATATAAAGTGATCATCGTTGTAAGAGTTACCTTGAAGAAGAGACCTAGATTGTAAATTTATCTGGTGGTAAGTGAAAATATTTACAAAATTCAACCTTCGGATATTAAAAAATAATCGAGAAATAATATTTCGGTAACTTTTAGTGAATACTATAGGAACTCGGGGGTTCAAATATAATCAATATTTTTTTTTGTCGATGTAATTATATTATGTAATTGTAATTTGGAGTATTATATATGTCGAATTATTATTTAATTTTTATATTTTTATTTATATATTTATCTGTAATGATATATACATTATACATACATCATAACATTTACTCTAATAATCATGTTTATAGTATAATCATCAATCGACTATATTAATCCTTAACTACCGACATGTGCAATTATAACATAATTATCAACTAGTGGTCTGTCAATCAGCGTTCATTATGTATTGAGTAAAATTAATCAGAAATCATGTTCATTTATCAAAACACAAAGCCAAAATAAATATTTTAATATACCTTAAATCAAACGAATAAAAATGAAGCATAAAAAAAATTAATTTAATTCTAATATTTTTAGAAAACTGTCAAGTATTTTTATTTTATTTATTGACGTTATTAATGAATTTTAATAAAATATTGCACAAAATATTGTCTTTTTATAACTTATTATTTGAATGATAAAATCATAAAAATTAAAAAGTAAAAAATATGAAAATGACCTGTTTTATAAACGAATAAAAAAAATGTATATACCGATATGCGGTATTAGAGTCCGATATTAAAATAAAAAATTAATATTAGAATGTAACTTATGTCCAAATAAATAAAACTAACATAATTAGACGATATTCTAATTTTTTTTTTAAATTTCTTATAAGGTCATATTAAGAAAATACATTTACAATTATTGTAACGTAAATAAATTGCAATAGACAATTCTATGTGGTCTGATATACCGTAAGTTGGTAGTTAAAGGTTAACTTACGACTTATATAAATATTTTTTATAACTTAACATTATTAAATTTTAATAAACGATTACGTACTATGATAATCCGGACTATGTGACTGACGACGATGTTATAAAAAAAAACCATACGAGTGGGTATCATAAAAATATCAGTCTTTTAATTTTAGATAATATTTAAGATAATAGAAATAGAATCTTTTTCAAACGTTTCACATACTACTGAGGCATTAGATTTCCGACACAAATATATAATTAAATGTTATTTTTAATTTAACAATATGCCCTTGTAACATGAACCCAACAAAATTCTAAAGATTTTAACACACATTCAGATACACATATACACAAAATTGTCTAGAAAGTATACATAGTAATAAAACAATCGAAATTAATCAAGTTTAATTGAATATAATTGCACAGGTGGTTAGTTACAGATCTAGGAAAATATCTTATACGCCTCCTTGAATATCCAAACACATAGTATATAATTCGTATTATATATAAAACCGCATAGAAAGCATTCATGACGCTACAACTGTCGAGACTAACCTAACCTATTGGAATTTTATTGTGCGAGTGGTCAGAGAATGGTATTTTGTACAATTCACTAAAATTGCTATACTTAAACCAAATAAACATTGTAAAAATTTAATCGCTCTCAGAGTATTTAAGTAGTCGATTTTCTGTGAAAAGTCTTCCTTATATTGATATCACAAGTCAATTTCAAGTTTTAATTCATCATAGAAGATATTTTCATATACATCTTTTGGATTTTGACCTGTTGATATTAACTCAAATTAATTTTATCTAGATACATAGGTATAATGTTATTTTTATTTAATTTAAACTTAATCAGTTTCATATATAGCTTATCGCAGTCTTCAATTAATATGACAAATATATCAAATAAACATCAAATTATTGATTTTTTCTGGTCTATCTTGCTGTAAGATGTGCTTTAATATTTTTTATAAATATATGGGTTATAGGTTCAAATTTAGGGTTCAGAATCCCGAAATAATATAAATTCAAATTAAACGTTGGTGTGATTTCATGTAACGTCGACTTCATAATTGTATCCGTGAATGATTGTAATTATTTGTATATTTCTCGATACTTTAAATTAAACGTAGGTATGACTTCATGTGATGTCGATTTACTAGTGATATGCATGAATGATACTATTATCTACATATTACGACTTTAAATATGTTCATATTTTTTAACATTAAACATGATTTATCATTCAGCCTCCAACAGATTAAAATATATTAAAATTTCTGTCAGATTAATATAAAATAACTAATTTTGTACTATTTCAGTCAATTATTAGATCTACGACCTTGATATACATTCCGAATATCTAGGCGTAATAATAAGAGGACTGTTACCGGTATTCCCTTTATTCAGTTACTTCCTCTATTTATTTCCGCTTTTATCTTGCTTGTTTTACGCAATGACATATAATTTCTTCTCATATGTGTTAAGTAGGTACTATTAACTATAATGTTATTATTTGTAATTTAAAAATAATAATTTTCTTTAGATTTACATGGGAAAGAGAGAAAATATTTTTGAACCAATTAGTACATAAATAAGTAAAAAAGATGACAATTTCTAAAACAAATAAATCCGAAGAAAGATATATCATAATCACCAAATTGATTATTTTAAGATCAAAAACTATAAGTTCAGAAGAGTACAGTACTTAAGTGCTATATTAACGCAACAGACCGAAATAATTAGCGAAATAAAGGCAAGATTCCAAGCTGGTAGTAAATGTTATTTTGGTCTGTCAAAGCTATTATAATCTAGAATACTTTCAAATTATTTGCAGATTATTATATATATGTCAAACCTGAATAAAACCAATTGTAACCTATGGGTTGAAAACCTGTACTTTACAAAAAATGGACGAAAATTCATTACCTGTGTTTGAAATGAAGGTACTCAGGAAAATGTATGGATGATATAAAGACGTATTTACCAGCGAATAGAGAATACGAAAATATAGGAAACTGAGAAAGCTGGTTCAAAGTACAGATATTGTAGAAGGTATTACCAAGAAGAGACTCAAATGTACAGGACATGCATGACGTAAAGAAGAATCAATTTTTAGAGTCGTATTAGAAAATGTTCTACAAGGGAAAAGACCACTTGGAAGGCTGAGACTAAGATGGGAAAATAGGATAAAAGAAGATGTGAAGAAAATAAAGGATAGAGTAGTATAGAAGGAAGCATCACTAAATAGGCAAAACTGGAGATAAATATGGTATGGTAGGTATATTGATAGATTTGGTCTTAAAGACCGAATTTACGAAAAAAGAAAAGAATATTTTATAGTCATTTTTAATTTAAAAATAATACTTCATTGTAATAACAAAAACAAGACAAATTTCCTAATTTATTGGCTTTTATATTTATAATTTAAATCGAGTCAGTAAAATATTGTCTAAATAAGTCCTAATTTTAAAAATATTAAAATTTAGCCATATAATCTGATAGAACCTAAACATTTATTATTAAGAGTACATACAAATCTAATAACGGCTATATGAAATTTCCTATTGGTTCATATACATTATACATTACTTACTTCATTTATTAACATTATATTTGAAAAATTTTCAACGAAATTGTTGATATACACAAAAACAAAACAATGAAATATAATACAATTATCTAAACAAATATAGATATATAATAATTGTTTTAACTAAGTATTAGAAAAAAAGAAATAACTGTTAACCCAATATGCATAGAATCAAAATTGAAATACATTTATTTCTGCATAAAATAATACAAATTATTAACCATTACTAATGGCTGTTTTAAATCAAAAACAAAAATAACATTTTCTTAGAACATAAACAAATAAACATTATTGATTGAGACCACTGTTAAAATTCAAATATCCGTAGTTTTAAAAATTGAATAATGAACGTTTTCCCGATTATTGTATAAATTGCTTATTTTTATATTGGATCACAAAGTTTTTGTATTACTATAATAAGTTTTAAAAGAAAATATGATTGGATTTTGAATATTAATTTGACTAAAGCAGTTTTAAAAGTCACATTCAATTTTATAAAAACAAAATATTAAACTAGTAAAAATGAATTTCGATTGAAAAACTATAAATGTGGGATTTAGATAAATAGTTTGTTTGATTCAATAACGATGTTAAAGTAGAAATGCATAGAAATATAAAATTAAATGTCCAAATATTCATAATCGAAGTTCCATTTGAGTTTTCAACGTCGATTATTCTTGGTATTTTGAGTAGACCACAATATTTTAAAGGAAATTATGTACAAGAAGAATAAATACGCAATAATTTTCCAAGATAATATTTTAGGGGGTATAATACTTATATAAATGTATGTTTTTAAATTTATCGTATCATACATAATCATACAAACTTATTTATTGATTATATTTTAATACAATAAGGTTATCGTTAGTATATAAGTTGTTTAAATATTTTGGAAAAGAGTGATTGAAATTCTATCTAAGTAAAGAATGCAATACATCGTTTAGAATATAGAAAATATGAAATATATATTAAAGAACTACAGTACACACGATAGGGGTATTATGTAATATACGTATAAATTGGCAAAGTCCTTAAAAATTATTTAAAAATATTTTATTATTATGTATATAATTATATTATATTTATCTAAAGCTTAAAATATTCGTCAATATCATTGTTTTTTCATAAATACATCCCAAGGCTATCTCTACATACACTATTAAAATGAACCGTTATTCTTGTTATGCACTTTCCGGAACTGTTCTAAGATACACAGTAGTTTAATAAAATTGCAAAATTTTTGTAAGATATAGATTAGTCTGCACGCGTGTGAAATTTAAACTGATTAAAATTACGTCAAAGTAATTTTTTCATTAATTTTAATAGAGATTTTATAACACCCTAATAAACTTTACGGATGTATCATAAGTAGAAGGTAGAGACCAAAAAGCTGGATAGGTAATCATGCATTTCTAAAAGGCATTTTAATAAGTGATTCGAATAGGAATCAAATAGTAACAAATTATTATAAATAAATCGAGATCATTTTAAAGTTTAATCCAATAACCGTTTATAAAAAGTAGAAAATGATTTTAAACCGATGATTGGTAATATATTTTTTATAAAATAATCATTTATGATCATACATGTATAATGAAGAAATTGCTTTTATACTGGTTATTGATTCTCAATATGTTTAGCTTCGGTGGTTGTTCTATTTGGAGGTAGTAGTAGGCCCTGTTTTATGTTATATTGTTAATTTGTTTCTATTATTTTGAGAATCAAATTATTACTGCACATATAATGAATTTTTATTACTCCTTAACAGTGCTGTAAAAAATGCATTTAAAATCTATTAAATACAATATTTACATTACTTTATAAAAGTATTTAAATACTATTCAAATACTTTTCAAATTATTATCATTCTTACTACCTATAAATTATTAAGTTTGACTAATGCAATTATGAAATACTAAAAGAAACAATAAATATTGTTTATCTATCTCAATTTAAAAAAAAATTTTATTTGTAATTTAATATTTCTTTATTATTGATATTATATTTATGACATTATAAATATCTATTGTTTATTGACAAGAAAAATGTGTAATAAATAGTGAGTAATTATATTATATTATAAATTATTACTGGTAGGTAATATTGTTCAATTTAAAGTAAAAAAATATACATAGATATGTTTTTCAACCATATGATTAATAAATTATTGCATTTAAGTTGCATGATTTTTCAAAGTATGCATCGAACATCCTACCCTTTTTTTTTTTTTTGTCAAAATTGCATCCTCAATACCACCACTAATCACAATACAATCATCAGATAATTACCGTACAAAAATAAAAATGAAATTTTCTGTATGAGAAAAAGTATTTGAATAAAAGTATTTGTATTTCTGCAAAAATACAAAAAAAAAAATTTTAAAACTTTTTAAATACTCTCTCTTAATTATATTTATAAATATTTTTACTTAAATACTCACAACACTGCTAATTAATTTGTTTTCCAATTTTTTCTTTATAAAAATATTAATTTCATGTCTATTAACAGAATACAATATCGAAAAAACAAAATAAATGATAGTTTTAGCACAGCATATAATATAAGGAGAAATAATATTAATTAATACTAATTAAAGCAGGATTTAAATAGGTCATTTAGTATTATAATATAATAATGTGAGCCATAGACTAAATGAGAAAAATACCTATGACATTATAAATGGCATAATGATTGATAAACAAATGTATAAAATGCGAATTATGAAAAAGCAAAATTATGAAATTATACTTATATAATATTATTAATATAATAAAATTATTTAAAATTATTCTATTAAGTAACATAAAAATATATTATTATCATAGAAAGAATGAAAGAGTTCAGTTTTATGTTTATGGCTATTTATTATTGAAATTTAACAGGTAGTATTTAATACACATTCTTGGAAATAATTTCATTATTAGCGATCATGCATAATGCTCTTTTGATATGTTATATTTTCAGTAATGTATCGAAATCGAAATATTGTTAGAAACTTAGACCTATTGCTATCGATTAATTTTATTGTTTTAAGTTAATTGACTATAATTCAACCATTTTTAACAACTATAAATTGATTTGTTTTTCTTGTGTACAACGTATTTAATGTTATGATCTAAATTAAAGTAAACAGATCGAAAAATTATTTGTAAAAATAATTAAAAACCCATATATTGTCCAGTTGTTTCGGTCTACACCAATTAAAAATGAAAACACAATGAAACAATGTCGCTGATTTGATTTTAGTTTTATAAGAAACATAGTTATAAACTGAAACAATAATGAATTAAATAATAGAAAATAAAATATCCCGATGAAATTTATTATAAGTAAAGATACAAAAAGTTTAAAAGTAATGTAATATCAAAGTAGAATTAACATCGTTAGGGAGTAAGTAATAAGAAAATTAAACATTTTTGTTTTGTATTTAATGTCGTTTTTTTCTTTAAACATGTAAGGTATTCTTCGAGTATTAGCTCATTTAATGAAATATATTATAATAATCATAATAATATATTTTAGATTAATAACTTATACTGAATGTTGCCTATTTTACTAGTTAATAAGTATAGAATTGGTCAGGGAAAATGAAAGTACTTTAACTGGAAATCTCGTAAAGGATATTGTTGAATATTTTTAGAGCAGTGCTCTTCGTAATAAACATAACTTTTACTGTAAACTATATATTTATTATATCTATCAATTTAAAGTAAAAAAATCCAGGAACAAATTTAATACATATAAAAATACTACAGGAAAAATATGAAAACTACTTGACTGAATTAATAACTAGATACATACATATATATTATATAGAATATAAAACATATAAAAATTAAATCAATGCCTTATTATATAGTTGATAAGTAGTTTCCAAAAATAGGTTGTCCAGGTACAGATAGTGAAAGTTAGTGTATCATCTTTTCAGTCCTTCGACAGTTTTAGTTTTGTTATACTCGTACTTATTATTATTATTTTAAATTTGAAAGTAAAGTTAAATAATTTCATTTAAAAGACATTTCTTAGATTCTAAGTTTAATGTTATAAAATAATTTACAAAAGAAATAGGTACCATAAAATGTGTTTAAAAGCAATTTTTTTCATTTTTCATTTTCCCTTACGTTTAGAAAATATTCTATTAATGTTACTTTTTCTTCACGATTAAAGAAACTATTGAGCTACTGGAGAAATCGAAGAGTGACCTTTTAAAGCGAATACTAAAACTAATATTTTACCAAAAAAGCTATTTACTCTAAAATTATTTTGAACTCTTTCTAGTCAATAATTTAACCACAGTAAAAATTAACAAAAATTATAGTAAAACCATAAGCCTTCTAGCTGTACTCAGAATCTAAAATAATTATCATAGTAAAACCAGAAGTACAACAGTGTTTTTTAATTTATTGTTTTCGACGAAGTAGTTTTGGTGACCTCGGACGTGAGGGAGCTTACATTATATATAATTTGTAATCATATATTTGGATAATCTGTGACTAATTGTCTGACAAGTATCATGATTTAAGTTAATATTACTTTTAATTGTGTCAAAAAGTAAACATCATAATTACTTTGCAAAAACTAGGCAGGTAGAGGGGATTGTAAATAATTATGATAATTTATATATCGTATCTAATATCCAGTATGGATTTCAGAAATTCTAATTATATATTCAGAATGGATTCTAAGCCATCCCAATGTGGCTATTATATTCTGTCTTAAAAATTTTAACTTAAAATCAAGAGATCTCTCTAACTAGAGACAAAATTTAAACTTATATTTAAAGAAAAATAATTCAGTCAGAAATGTAAAATTTTTTTTTTTAAATAAATATTCTAATACATACAAAATATTTATATTCCAAGTGGATGTTCAAGTATTACGTAAACGCCTATGGGGAGGGGAGGTCCACCGCGTGCTTACATTTGCTGACAAGGGTGATAGAGGGAGGGAGATAGACTTATGATAACGTCAGCAGTAATAAAAAAATTCAAAATATGTTCATATATATGTAACAAAATTTTTCATTTATTTTTAATTAATTCATATAAAATTTGGAATTTTTTTATTATTTAACAGAGGGGGGCCGTCGGACATATGCTTAAGTAATAAAGTAGTGAGGTCTGACATTTACTGACTATTGCTGACAAGGGGGATGGAGGGGGGTCTAAAAGGCCAAATATGTGCTGACTTAATACTTGAACGCCCCACGACTGATTTTATAATATATGTGATTATTTTATGAAAATGTAGTATAGATGCAATTTATACGTATACATACTTATTCAGTAAAGTAGATAGTAGTTTAATAGTGTATTCTCTCGCTGTTTTTTTTTATACTGCGTACATTATAAGTTTTATTGCCTGTATTTTACGAAAAATATATTATAATACTAATATAGTAGTTATCTGAATAAAGGACTACTAAATTATTGCATTTATATATTATTACGTAAGTTTAAACATTTTGGTGACTTGACAATAAAATGAAAGTCTAATAATAATAGGCTTCTCGGCTTTTATATTATTATTACGATAATAAACGTGAATTCTAAATAAATTGCGGATCGTTAATTTCAACCAGCACGATGTCCATCTGTCATGAAACACTCGTTAATAGTCACGAGTTTTCACCACTTGTTGAATATATCTGATGGAACAGTGTCGCTGTATTGAGTTCATTGATTTGAAAAAAATAAATAGAAATTAATCAAAGTTATACGTGATACATAAGCGCAATGTAAATAATTAATAAATAGATGAAAAACTCTATAAAAGACAAAACTTAAGTAAACTTAATGAAAGAAAATTAATATTAATAACCCGATCTCAAAAAATGAGAAATGAAAATAACTATTTTTTTAAAAATAAAAACATTTTATTCAAAAATATTTTAATTTTATTGATATATTTTATATTTTTTATATTTTAAATAAAAATAATTTCAATTTGTGACGTAGTGGAGGGGAGAAATACGTCATTTTAAATTTATATTACATGTATAGGTACTCTCATTTATTAAAGCACTTCTCTACTTCCCCACATTTTAAATTTAAATGCTTAAATATTTATTGGATTTTAAAAATTAAAACATGATGTATATTTTTATAAAAATATATTTTTTGTGAATTTATAATTTACATTATTTAATGCCATTTTAAAATCGAAAGTTGATTGTTACGTAGAGATATATAAAGGAGGAGGATATATATTTTTAAAATAATTTAGAATTAAGCATAAAAATAACTTTCTGAAAGAGTTTTACAAAAGTTATTTATACTTAAATAAATATAATATAGATTATAAAAAATATATGAATATTTATATAGGGATAATCTTTGAATTTATTTATCTCAATGACTCGATTATTTAACGTGTTTATGAATATTTATATTTAATTTAATTTGAAATACTTGTACTACATATTCAAGACACGAAAAATTTAAGTTTAATATTTTATTTTCTGTAAGATATATTTTTAACATAAACCTATATGTTTTTTGATTTAAAAATGTAATGCAAAATATTTTTATAAAACTCTGAATGTAACTCTGAAAGTATACAAATCGAATATTACAAGAAAATATTTATTATTTATAAGCATTTAAATTTTAGGTTAGGTGTGGTCGAAGACTGAAATTGACCGTTAAATTATTATGTTTTTATAATGTTAATACGATACTTAGTTATAAATATTTTTATTAAAATGATTTAAATTTATTTAAATGTATTTTACATTATAATATTTTTACATAAAAATTAAAAAAAAAATTGTTCTTGTATGCTTTGAAGTTAAGTTAAATATTCAATATTATATTTTAATTAAAATTAAATAAAAAATAAAAAACTCAAGTACATGAAATATAGGATATAAGTTAAAGGAATCACCCTATATAATTATTGTTTAAAATGTAAATTTATTGAAATAATTTTTATTAGTCATTAATTACTACAATATTATGACATTTGATAAAAAAAAAAATAATAATAAGAATTAGGGAAACAACTATAATACTGGAAATTTTATTACGTCGTCATGGGTGATATTAAATTGCCTATAGAAGGCGCCGTCTAATGTCTCACCACACCAGCCTTTTTTCGATGGAAAATAGTAAAGAGGATAAAATACATTTAATAATAAATTTGAAATATGCAGTATAAATAAGTGCGCTTTTTACTGATTCTAATTTCCTTTTTTATTCTAAATCAGAATTAATCGAATATTCGGTAATACTATTAAGGCATTCATTTACTTTTTGATTCTTACTACCAGATATGATATATTTTGGAATTCAAAATGCAGAAAGAAAAACACAGTTGAGAAAATTTCAGAAAATTGTTTTTCTTAGAGTTTTTGAGTATAAGGGATAATTAAAATTATTAAAATGTGTTTAAAATCTCGTATATTTTTTGGAAAATAAAAACATTATTTATATATTTTTCTTTAGTAACCTACTTAATTTTTTATTTTCAGAATTTTAAAAATAAATTGATAATATAGGTAAATTTTAGTTGAGTAATTTACATCCGAAACTTGTTGTTGACATTTTTAGTATTTTTAAGTCAATTTTTATTTTACTTTACTCATATGATACCAAAATGGTTTTAAGGAAAACAGAAATGCAAAAATGTTTAAAAAATAATTTTTTAAATTTTACATAAAATTATTTTTGAAATTAGGTTTTAAGCATTTTATAAAGTTCTATTTTTATACTAAATTGCGTTAAACGTTGTTTTTATATAGATTTTAATGCGGACAACAATATTATATTTTTTTTAGATTTCGAATTTACACTAACTAGAAGAGAAGTTCTACTTAAAAAAGTAAGAACGTATTTAAATATCGTTAAAATGTATAAATAGAGTCCTCTTCATACTTTAAACACATATGTCTCAAAATGTTGTTTTTCGAGATAGTGGGCATGATAACTCTGTGTAATCGTATGATTCTCTTTATTTTTTGTATGCATATTTTTAATTATAATTTTAATTGAGCTACAAAGGCTTTTTTTGATAAAATTAACTTTTTTAAAATTTAACCATTTTATCATTTAACAATTTTTATTATTTCATTTAACCATTTTTTAGTGCTACTTTTTTTTCGAATTTTTGTTTTATTCAAAAATTCCTCTTATAGCTCAATAATTACGGTCCTAAAAAATAATAAAAAATTTCAAATTTGTCTTTCTAACCAAATCTGCAACTTGGATCATGCCCAATTTTCTTGCCCTTAAAAAAAGTATTTTATGCTTCTACATTAAGCCGCTACACTTATATTATTATTTATTTATTTATTTTTTATATGATTCTTATTTTTCGACTTTTTATATTTAAATGAAAAAAAATAAAATAGAATTAGCCCGATAGTTGTCTTGTTATCCATTACACTATTTGAATTCATTTTTAGGACATAATAATACATATGGCTCCAAGTTAAGTTAAAATAATCATTTTTTACGAATCAAAACCAAATTCAAGATGTATAATATAAATAAGTATGTATTATTTTTTTACAGATCAAATATTAATAAAATAAAGATATCACTAATCACGATGTATAATTTCGCCCGTCCAAGTGAATTACTACCACTTGATAGGTGGATATTTTTATTTAGGTTAGAAAAATATAATTATATTCGTAAATGGTAAATGAATAATAAATTATAGCCTTTTTAAAATAGATTATAGACCATTTATTATCTAGGCGTATATTATTAAGGGGTACGATTTGTAACATACCATTTAAATAGTTTCTATCCCATGTGACTTTACATGCACATAGTACAATCACAAAAAACATTTATAGACATACGTCAAATTAAAATGGATTTTCTCCATTGTGAGTCATAGTAAGACACAAAACGGCACTTTACAATAATATGTGAAAACATATTAAAGTTTTATCGAAACCTATTTTTACAATATTTCCAACACTGAATATATAACATAATATACATTACACCATCATAATATTTTCTGCAATTACCATGGTTAGCATAGTTACCATTACTCGTTACACACAGTTATTATACATTATTCGTTATATGACTGATTTATATTCATGATATCATCAGGGGCGTGCCTAGAAAAAGATTGATATTGTATATTATATTTTTGAATTTTTCATATTATATTACATATTTGCTTACATAATTTGAATAATACTTAAAATAATACATTTTAATTGTACGAGTATATAACATGACTCATATATAATTATTTTTGTAGTTACGCTGTTAGTTTTTCAAAATATTATTCATTCCATATTTTTATATGAAGCCCAAATTATGGATGAAATGCCTGGATATTATTACAGTCAATTTTCTAGTAACCTGATTTTTTTGACCTGATATCTTTGAACCACGATATATTCAAATAAAAGCGGAAAATAGTTTTTTTTTTAAATTTTATTTATAAAATAGTACATACTGCATACACAGTATTCAATTTAAACTTGTGGAAAATCAAATAATGACTATTAAATATTACCAATTAGATCTTATTTCTATAAAAAAAAGAAATTTGCTTCAAAATACCTATTTGTCTCCCTTTACTTGATGAAGTGTAAAGTTACAGACAGGTTTAAAATAAAATTTAAAAAAACACATTATTGTAAAATATAAAAATAGGATACATTTTATGCATGAAATTAATGTATTTTGTTTTTTAAATGTTTTCTTATAAATAAAAGTATAAACAATTACATTCTGATTATATTAAAATAACATAATAATAGAATAATAAATATCCAAAATCTTTTAATTAAATACATTAACTGGAGAATATTATAAAATAATGTTGAAAAGGAAAGCAATTATTCAAAATATGGGTGAACGGGTTATCGATTATCATCAAAAGCATAATTAGTAATTTACAAGAACTAAAATGGGTTGAACAACAAGCCCGTAAAATTATTTCTTCATTTTACCTATTTATAGTTACAGGCTAGGGAAATGAACATTATATAAATGTGTCATAATTTATTTCTTATAGATTGAATATTTTATTTTTCATCATTAGTTATTAATTTATACCTATTTATTAGTCAAACAGATGTTATAAACTATGGCAAATATTTTTAGAATATCTTATGTGAAGGATATATTATATGAGTTTGTATTTGTAATTCGTAATTAATTATTTATTTTTAGAGGGTATTATTCGATATTATACGTATATAATACCTATATATTACAGAATAAGTAATCAGTATATAAGTGTCAGTAAAACTGAAAAATAATAATATAAATAATAACATATAGGGTAAGACTTACACCATATACACACTTATACGGTTTAATGAACTATTTTATGTTTTATTATTCTCTGATAACAATTACTCCATTATTTTCTGAAATTTCGCTCTTGAAACAGCTATAATATATGCATAGTGAGTATGATGGTTGATTAGATAAATGATGGCAAACGAATGCAATATAAGCAACAATCTGGCAGTAATTAAAATTGTTGATTTTACAGTGTAATTTCATTGGGTTCCACTATAAAAGTTGATTCTAGGAGGTCCGTCAACCACGATATAAAAATGTTAGTCTGTTAAATTCATTATTACCAGTACGTAGTTTATTATATATAGTAGTAAAAAAATATAACACACAACTGGTATTCTTGAATTAAATCATTGAATATAACAAAAATGTAATCAGCCATAATATTTTTGTTGTAGTTACAAATATTTTACTATACTAGATGTATAATATGATTTTGAATAATTATGCTTTTGGATAATCGCTTATTATTTACAAGGGAAATACACAATTTTGTATAGCATTCGAGTAAAATTATTAAAATACTAGTTAATTAATATTTTATATTTAAAATTAATTTCAAAAAGAGATTTTCTTTAAGAAAATTTTATCTATAATTGGTATTTTAGAAAGGTCATTTTTTTATTTTTACAAGAAAAAAAATAAAAAAAATATAACGAAGATCTGCTCAAAGTCATATTTATCGAAATGTATAAACATGTAAGATAACAATAATAATGTATACTGTCAGAGGACTGAACACATATTATTGATTATTGATCAACTATATTTTACCTGATATGCGAAGTGAGTCTTTGGATTTTTATAACTTGTAAATTCAAGGCCAACTTCCATTATCTGTATCTAGATGGCATTATTTTATAATTGAAATTATTATAATTATAGCTGTAGAAAATGTTATCATAAATAATTATGATAAGATGGTAAATTGTTGGTTTTATAAACACGTAAAAAAACTAAACCAGCTGTTTAGTTTCTCATAATTCCGAAAATAATGGGTCTAAAAAATATGTGGAATTTTTAGAATTATTTAGAGTATGTATATCTTTGTATACGGCATGTAGAAAATAATTTTATACAACGTCAGGCTTACGGAAAAGGAAACAGAATAATAATTTATTACGCAGACTAAAATAGATTAATAGGAAATATGAGAAGTAGGAGAAACGTATGAAATTAAATTAATTTCAAATTCCTCTAATTTTAATTTTTCAATTTATAATAATTTCTGGTTTCTTTTGGTTGTTATAAATATTACATGTCATTTATATAGTCGGTAACTAAGACTATAATTTTTTTTGTTATTTTCTAATTTATTACAAAATTTCGTGACATTTACCTAATAAAATATAGTTTTTCTTTACGCTCGTGAAAACTACTTACAAAATCAAAAATGACCTTTATAATGTACAAACTAGACCGAATTTTGTATAAAAAGCTCTACATCAGAAAATGTTTAATTAACTCATTATGATCAAACGAAGTATATTCTACATACATATAAAAATCACATTAATATAAAACCAATACTTTTATCGTTATTCCCAAAATAAATAATAATCTAATTAAAACATTAAATCATAATTTAAATTTTAATACTTGATATAAATTAAATAATATTAATATTTCTATGATATACAAATCATTTACTCCAATTTCATTTTATTCTGTTTAACCATTTATGTTTAATAAACTTCCTTTAGAAATATATATTACAAAATCTTTAAATTATATCTATTATAACAAGTTGCATATTATAATAAAAATACCGGTTGCATATTCTAATGTTGCTTTATTATATATTATTTGTTATATTATGGTATTTTATTTATTTAAATTGTATGTTTTATTTATCTTGTTTGTCTTGCTAAAAACATTCATTTAGGTATTTACTTAAAGCTTTAACATTATTTATTAATTACATTATTGTATATAGTAAAACTAGTATTGCAACTTTATTAGATATAAGACATTTTAGGCCCATATATGAGCATATTCAGTGGGGTACATTATGTTTTTGTAAGATTAAATTAAAAAATAAATTTGGTTCTACCAGTAGGACCAACATCGATGTTAAATAACGATATAAAATATACCTTTACTAGATATTACAGTTTACTTTAAAAAGGAACGATGCTATACACCGTGATATAAGAAATCATCAGATTTGTCAGTATATATGAGACAAGACGATAACCACACATCAATTCAACAACTATTCATATACTTGATAATTCAGAAAATTAATTTATTAGTTAATAATAAATAAATAGTTAAGATTATTAATAATAATTATACAACACATCATTATAAAATTAATTCTTATCTAGCTACACTCAAAATCAACATTTCTCTATATTTTTAGAATAAATATAGGTGATACATCATCTTAGGAAGAAAATGTGCCATTAGTATTTTTAATAAAACCTATTATCGGTGATTTTTAAATTGTTAATATATCCCAGTCTACAGTCCTATAGCTGCCCCTTCCAAAAATGAATTGTCCTAAGTTATTATTTGAATATAGCATATAAAATGAAAATTAATTTTACCTTCAAAAAGATTAAAATTAAAAATGAGTTGTATGTCACCGAGGCAAACTCTCCAAATATCCACAAACAGTCAATAGTTAAATATATGAAAATAATATAATAATATTAGTGGGAATGAATGACTGTTCATATATTATGTAGTGGTCTCAATTTAAAAATAACTAATTTTAACAATTTTCATAAACTAATGATGGGTCAAAACTTTATTACATAAAAATTTTATGGATACATTTTTTATAATATAATACATAAATAGTATTATTTATTTTGATTAAATTATAATTTTCGATGATAAAATTTTTCTGGTAATAGTCATCAGTAACTTATATAATACTTTAAAAATAAATATAGTAAAATCATACCAATTAACTACAATGTCGAAGTATAAAAATACATTTCCAAAATTATGATAAATAGATAGATATGTAATATTTGGTTAGAAATTCAAAAATATTTGTAAAGCCTCTTAAAACTATTAAAACTTTGACTAATTAAAAAATAAATATGACCTTTTAAATTTACTATTAATGTTTTTTAATAATATAAAAATAATAAAAAATACTATTATTATTCCTAGGTATATAGAATTAACTATAATATTAGTAGATGGGTATAATATGATTTTGATACGACTATCTTTTTTTTCTTTAAAAATATCACGTAAATAAATGTTTACTATGAATTTTAATAGTTGAAGAATATATTTTAAAGTAAAATTCTTTGTCTGACAGTGATTTAAACTTTAAAGTTTTCAGAAATTGAATTATGCTATAAGAGTACACCGCAAAACCCAGTCAATCAACCCGTACGAAACATACGGCCAACCAGAAAACGTAATTTCTATGGACTTTAAATCGCTGTCAGGCCGATAGTATTACCTTAAAAATATTTTATACCATTAAAATTTGTTAAAAACATAAAATAATAAAATAAATTTAAATCCAACACCTAGAGTCATCTATAAAAGGACGTTTATCTATACAAAATAATTTAAATGTATTCTATATTATAGTTTATTATATATTTATGTAATTCATATTTATCTGTTTTTTTTTATTTTTATTAATATTTATGTAAACATGATTTAAACATAAATAAAATTGTCCTGTTTACATTATACAGTATGTATGTCGTAGTATATTAAAGTAAAAAATATCATAATGACCGTCTAACAAGGATATAACGAAGTTAATAAATATATTAATAAAATAAAAGCGCTTACTACCAACTACAGGGTGTATATGAAATCACAAATTTGCAGGAACTCGATTAAAAATTTTTTGAAAAATATTAGGATATTAGAATATTAGATAATATTAGAATAATAGGATATATATTTTGATATATATTAGTATACCTATTATTCTTCAATAATTAAGTTTTTTAAAACAAAAAAATTTAATTTTAACATCATTATACCTTTATTATTACATTTCAATGAATAAGTTTTTCATAATTAATTAATATTTTAAGTTGCATTTTGCTTAAATAATATGATTATTACAATTTAAAAATAATAACTAAAAATCGTTACCTACCAATCATTTTTTATTTAGTTTTAAGAGATAAGTATTTTAATATGTTTATATCTATTTTAATGGATATTTTATCAATAATTTAAATTATTAATATATTTTAAATAAACCTACAGAGATCCAAAATGTATTAATTGTTTTAAATAACTAATTTTTCGCTTAGGTGTCGATTGATATTTTAGTATAAAACTAAATATTGTATTTTTGATATCTTCATCGATGTTATATTTTTTACACTATGCTTCGTAGTTAGGTAGGTGAGTCGAACTAATGTAAAACTAGTAAAAAGAAATAATAATACCTATAATATATTGTTTTGTCAAAATAATTTTCAAATAATAAAAATTATAGTTGAAGTTTACAAAAAAATGGCCTTATTTATTAGGTATAGACTATATTATACCTATATACATTGTCTTGAAAATTATAGTATTATTTGAAGCATATATAATATTTATATACATACCAAATATAAAATATATATGTATAATATATAACAATTGACATTTTAGATTTTTGAAATTTATTTTATTGATAATAAAATGAAATTCATAAACAATACGATTTTTAATGTAGAAAGTTGTTTAATGAAATATTTAATAATTTTATGAATTAAACTTGGATAATTTAAACTACGAGTATGTTCATTAGTATAGATTAACTATGCTGCAATTTGAGAAAAGTTGAGTGGGGGGTACTCATATATATCTATATTCTAATAAAATCATACAAATAAAATATAGGAATTTGTTTTAATCATTTCAAACAGTGGTAAGCTAAAAATTCTATTTCCACTAATAAACATTCTCAGAGAAGTTTAATTAATATTATAATAAAAATAAGAATGCCATGCACTGTCAGTATGTCGTCGGATGAAAACTTCAGGATTTAATTTAAATCAATCATTTATCACTGATATCTTACAAACATTTTTCTGTTATTTAACCTGACTTAAAGTGCTAGAAAAAAAGATAAATTATATCAAACTATTCTCGTTATGCAATATATTGTTAAACAGGGGAATGAAAAATAATTGTGTTCTGTTGTTAAATGTTTTTTTTTTTTTTTTATAAAATAAAGACGTATATAGTTAAACAGGATAGCTATGTAGTATTTAAAAGAATGTTTATGATATTGACTCTTGACTCTTTAAAATAGATATACCTATTTCAGGAAATTTTTTTCTCAGCTATTTACTAAAAATCATTATCATGAGATTAAAAATTTGTTTATCAATGTTAATCCAAACCAAACACTAAAACAATCGTTAAGAAGAATATATTCACAAACTAACTTTATTTTAAACAAATAGGATTTAAATTAATTTGTATCTAAACATGTAACTTAACATGTAATTTATAAATATTTAAAATTTTTGACTACTCACTCAGTCAGAAACTAGGTATATTTAGAAAGTGTAAATGCATTTTATATAGTAAAATTGACCATAGGCTTAAATTGTGGTGGATTGAAGAGATAAATTTCTCTCCTAAATATTTTACAGGGAATGAAAACAATTTTTTTTCTGCCTGTTTTATATGATTTAATTTCAATTTTGTATTTATTGTTAACGGCTTCAATAATAAAGTCATTAACCGGCATAATAACAGGAATTACATTTTCATATTTACATTATAACAATATGTATTTTTATATGTATAAAAAACGTATATTTTCTATTTTCAAGATATTGTCTAGGTTTGTTGGGTTAGGTAATGAACGTTTTTCTTAGGGCAACCGATGAGAAAATGTTTTATTGAAATTGTTGACAGGTTACAGTATAGTCACACATCGGTTTTGGTTCTTTCTTCATAAGGTGTACGTGGATGATTTTCTTGTGGTCAATTCTTACTCTTGACTGCACAGTTTTCTCTAATCTAAGGCAGGTAGGAGGAATAAGATTAAGTGATAGTGATGGTTTAATCTGATGTCATTTATTATCGGTTTTTCTGTCCTATAGATTTTGGCGGGTCTTTTTGCTCTGTTCTATGGTGGTTCTGATCGTAACGTTAAGTGTTGACAGTTTTGTTTTAGGGATAACGTTATTAGTTGAAGCTTCTCTAGCTATCATGTCTGCTACTTCATTTCCAGGTATATAAATGTGGGCGGGTATTCAGATGAAGGAGACAGAAAGAGAGAAGAAGCGTTTGTTGGATAACTTTGATAATTATATTTTTTGTATTGTGGTTGTGGATAGGTGTAATTGTGGTAAAGGAATCACTGCAGGTGTTTGGGAAAAGTCAATATTGGTCAAATTATTTTCGATAAAGTCTAAATCTTTAAGTATTACTGTAGCTTTTATGGAAAATATAAAGTAAATTACAATGTTTCTCTTTATGTTAATATCACATTGGCTATATTACGAATGAAACTATATTATAATATTAGATTTATTTATTTTTATTATTTTCAATACACATATTATGCAAATGTTGACAACAAGTATATGAGTATAATTATGAGCCACCTTTAAGCTTAGCTTATGGCAGAGGCACAGAGTTACAAAAGTATATATTTACTAATTTACATTGTTAATATGATTAGATTTAAATTTAAAGTATTTAATATATAAATTATATAAAAAGAGTAAATTATGAGAAAAAAGTAAAAATAAATAATATATACAGTAAAAGATTATAATAAATTACAGATATAAGGCAAAAAACATGAAGAAAACAAATATATAAAGTAAAATTATTTTAGTTTAAATTAAATTTACTTTCAAGTATTTAGAATCCAATTATAGACGGATATTTTAACTTTTATACTAATTTGAAAATCATCTTTTTTTATTTCTACAGGCAAGGAATTATAGTATATAGGTCTCAGATAATTAACAAATTTCCGAACAAAATACTTTTTACAAAAACCTATTTTGGCATCATTGCTCTCTGCTCTCTTTTATTTTGAATGTTTGTAAAATCAACCCAGTTATCTAGGTGTTGAACAATCCACATAATTGACATTTTTTTATAGAACTGTTTTACTGAAAGGACATGAACAATTTTAAAATTAAGATTAGTAGAGCCTTCTAATAATTATTTAAGAAGACAGATTCTAATAATTTTATGTTGTTGTAACTGTATTTTTCTATAAATAATTAATCTAAAAATAATACTGATATTGTAATAGTGATAATTAATATTTGATAATTAATAGTGATAAGTTATATTATTTCTAAAAGATGCATTATGTTGAACGTTTGATGTTTTTTTAACATTTTGTATAGGTACCAATAAATAATTAAAATTGAAAAATTATATTGTACCACTAATACTATATTGTACATATACATCACCTCACTTTCCAAAAAATACAATGTAAGGGGGCGTGGGTCAAAAATTACTTTAACTACAATGATAGTTTTATAAAAATTTGTTATTTAAATAATCTCCTTCTATTATGCTAAACTGATTATTGATAAGCCCAGTCGTTTAAAAATTTATTTTAATTCATAGTAACAAAACATTTATTATTTGATTTTGGACTTTAAAAAAAACAATTTATGATAAGTTTCATAATGTAACAAATCAGTATAACTGACAAAATCTACAATATGTATATAAGACACAAACAATGATATTTTATCGGAATTATTGTTGTATGTAAATTGGTCACTGAATCAAAAATAATATTATTATAAATGGCTGACTTTAGTTGATTATTACGGAATAAACTATTACCCAATTTAAGTCAAAATTACAATAACTTTTTTATGTTTTAATTGTATATTAATTATCCTATGATGTTTATTTATTTAAATAATATATATTTCTACATTTGCAAGTAATATATAGGTACCAGTGAGATGGTACCATTAAAATTAATTTTGTTAATTTATTCTCTATATTTTAACCATTTGGAAATTATTTTGTATTGTACTGTTTTTACAAAAAAAAAAATAAAATAAAAAGAAAAAATAGGCATTTATAAATAAAATTATCTACTAAATTACCAATGTGTTTGCATTCAAAAATGTAAAATTTTATACAACTGGAAAATTGGATATTTTTTGACGTTAAATCTCAATAGACATTAAAATGTGTACCGATTCGCCACGGGTAGGAATACTGTAACGCTATAACATTTCTTTCAAACGTATTTTTCGTTCACTTCTAACTATTTACCGGGATCGTAATATTTCGGATAATTAAAAAAAAATTAAAAAACAGCATTTTTACCTCTTTGGTAAAGAGTAGAGATGTAAGCTTGAAAATTTTCATTTGAATTTTTATTTTCACTGAAATTTTCAATAGTCAAAATTTGAAAATGTTTATTTTATTTTATATTAAAAAAAAATTTAGGTTTTAATGATTAGTCGTATTGTTCATAGTGTACTATGGTGATACTAGCCACTATATCATGGATGTTTATATATTGTCGTTATCAAGTCTTGTGTGTGTAAAATGTTTTATTATTAATATTTTTTTCGAAGACTTAATTATATTATACATTGAAACAATACTGTAGTATTTATATATATTTATAGGCATATCTATCTGTATTTATAGGTCAAACATTTATATATATATATATATATATGTATATATACCTAAAGTAATATAATTATTCTACAGCCCAATTTTAAAAATTTTTAAAATTTTCAACATTTTCAAAATTTTCACAAAAAAAAAAAAAAAAGTTTCATGAATATTCACATCACTAGTTAAGAGTAATATAATATATATATATATTAAATAATAAAATGCCTAAAGCTTCGTCCACACTATCACGCCGGACAGGTCTTATTGTTATACTCTTTGAATTTGAACTCTTTTGAATCAAGCGCATAATGTCCGTTTCGCGCGGATGTCCCGGAACAGCTTTTAAGGTCGGATCCGGCAGGCCGGTAAATTTTCGGGCGGCGACGGTGATAAGACGCTTGTGACATTCGCGCGCGGCCGATTCTGCCGGCCGGCCTGCTGGGACGGGACGGGTGGCGGGCGCACACATGCGCCGTGTATTGATTGCCGGCAACAACAACGCGTCGGTATCGCGCGCTCTCGCGTTACAGACCGTTAAATAATCGCCGCGAGAGTATAAAACGGGAAAACCCGAAAGTCGCGGCGATCACACAACCTCAGTGTCTTGCCCCGTGCCGGCGACATCCCTTCGCGCCCGTCGTCGTCGCCTCGCTCGCCGTCATCTCTCGTAACGTTTTTTCCATGACATTTTCTTTTTAAATTATCGAAATAAAATCTCCGCTCCGCCGAACACACCGCAGTACCGGTTCGGCTCGTTTTTCGATTTTTGATTTTCGTCCTCGTCCATGTCGCCCGTAAACACAATTCGCTCGGGTAAAACATACGCGGATTTTTAAATCCAAATCTTCGTGGTCATTCGTATAGTTTGTTTTTCGTTTTCAAATCAATTTCGGTTCACACCACGAATCTCCGGTATACACTCTCGCGTATACGGAGAAATACGTTTTTCTCGATTTTATTCATCAAATCCCCTCCCTGCCAGGGGCCTACAGCAGGGCCTGCGCTCGTGGCCACACCGGAATTCCGTAACTGTCTATCGTCATCTCGACACATATTTTTGCAGCCACACGAAGAAAAGGTTTGCAACTATATTATTATATGTTAGATTTTTGAGTGTTCTCATTAAGCCGTAAAAAGGTAAAAAGTACATTAAAGCTGTATTTGAGTAAACAGAGAAACAAGTCTTCTATCATGTAGTTAATATGTTTACTACACAAGTACCGTAATATTATAACCATAATATATTTGAACGAGCACCCAAATAAATTTTGAAAAAGTCTATTCCGGGGAATTAAATTTTTTTTAAATTTAATAGGTAAATTTTTTCATTTCATTATTACGATATTTTTGAATTATTATTAGACGAATATTAGTCAAGTACTCAAAAAAAAGTACTTGAGAAATAAAACCCGATTGGACGATGTGTCTTAGTAGAAATGTCAAGTTTCAAACTTGTAAAGTATTCGAGTAAAAATATTTGAATGAAAGTATTAAAATACTTTTTATTTTTAGTATTTGAAATACTTTTTTTTTCAAAAGGAAAAATTTATTTTTATTTTATATTTGTATCTGACGTTATTACATACCTAATCAATCATTAGTGATAAATCTATCAATTGAATAACAATGACTGATAAAAAAATAATTGTATTTGTTATTTGAAAATGTGGTAAAGTCACACTGTATATACGAAGATAACATTCTTAAGAATTTGAATATGTCTAATATGTTTAATATATTATAGATTTTCTTTTTCAATTTATAAAATGTATTATATAAAGAAAAGTAATTTAACAGTATTGCAATTATATATTTTAAAAATAAAGTATTCGAGACTCGAGTTCTATTTAAAATGCTTTTCAAAATATATTCGTATAAAAATCTTTTACTGTATTTTTATTTATTATTTAATTTTACTTATTTATTTACGTATTAAATTTTCTACGTGATAAATCATAATGATTAGGTATGTGTGTTCACTAACAAAAAATGTTTTTTAATTAAATTAAATGTTTAGGTACTTTCTTAAAAAAAATATTCTTGAAAATAAATATTCAATATTATACTGTTATATAAGTGTTTGAACATCAATATACACGAATAATTTTAAGGTTCTGTGTTTTAGTATTCCAGTATAACTTTTGACCGTATATAATATACATATAGTGATTGTACTTAAATAAACAGAGTCCTCGTCGATTTACGTTAACTACCGTATACACACATATATAGAATATTGCATACTAGTATATGGTCCGAATAGTGACTGAATCGCCACGTGAGTTGTACTATTAAAAATTATCGTCGTTATATTGAGACTGTATGGAAAACAATTTAAAAAAAGTACGTTTAAAATAACATATAATATAATATAAATGTGAAATATAAAAGAATTTAACTAGAAGATTATTGTAAAATATATCATATAATATAAATGGAAAAATTTTTAATTTTTAATATATATTTATAAAATGCAAGTTAAAGAATCGTGTATTGTATTATAGTAGAGAGGATATTCTAAAAATAATGTTTCAAATTTCTATGGTAATTACTAATTATTACGAAAAATACATAGAGTTTTGATATTAATACATATTGAATGTCATAATTTCTATACAAATCCGAAACATTACTTTTTATGATTTTTTTCCATATTAACGGCATATTTACGATTACTTAATGCTCATTTTAAAAATCGGAAATTGATAAATAAAATAAAATAAAATTATCATAGTAATAGTGCACGCTCTGTAAGTTTTTATGAATGAAATAAAAGTTAATGTAAACTTATGTAATTCATAAAAATATTCCGAATACTATATTATATTACTGAGTATTCTTTTTAAATATTTTGTTAAAGATAATGTGTTAACAAAAGTCATTTTATAAATCATAGCTGAAAACATTATATTTGTAAAACATTCAATAGTTATTTAGTTAAAATATCTTATTATTTAATATGCAAAGTTGTTTTGTCGAGAATACATGAAAATTAACGAGAAACAATTTAGATATTTGCGAATTATAGTTTAAAATGTTCTATATTGTACAAAATTTTAAATGATTACAAAAACCATTTAAATAGGTATTTATGCTGTTGATGTTATATTATAATATTTAAATCTATCAATTTTAATATTCAAGGCTAATTATTTTACTTAAAAAAACGAATTAAAATTTTTTTTAAGAGGTTCTATACAGACAATTTGAAATTTTAATTAAAATAAAAATATAATAATTAAAAATTATTTAAATAAGTAGGTATGGATAGTATTTGAAATTAAATTAAATTAACTTGTTGTCTCATGTCAGGGGTCGACTGTGGTCGAGTGGATGAAACGAAGTGGTTTCGGAGCTTGAGATCTCCTATTCGATTCCTAGGTAGCAAATGATGTACCCAACGATGTTTTTATCTGGTAATTATAATATATAATAATTATTAATTACCATACCCGTCTAACAATTTTGGTAGTTATACTTGTCGTTCCTATCATCTTTGGTCTGAGCAAGTTAGAGTTTGGGAAATAAGAGAATGTAAAATCATTACTTTAATGTAGTCTCATGTCACTATCCCATTTTTTCATATTTTATTAAGTGTATCTAAAAATATTTAAAATATTACTTTCATTATTTGTATTTTTTTATCAAATTCAAAATATCAGGCTAAGATGAAACAAAAAATAATTTATAAAGATTAACATTATCCAGTTGCTTATGTGACCAATTTTTAACCTGTGCCTTATACATAACTCATGATTCGTTAATTTAAATAAAAAACTATATAAACTGAAAAATACAATTGCAATATTGAAAAAAATACTAATTCAATTATTAAAATATTATTGTCACTATACAACCGTTAGTGAACAAACATTTTGTTCATTCAAAAATTGACTATTCATAATATTTTATACTATGTATTGTAATACAAAGTAATACAATTTTAATAATATAAAATTGGTATTTATTTGGAATTAATTGTCGACAGGATAAAATAATAAAATTATTGTTTTAACAAAATTTATATGAATGATACTACATTCATATAAATTATATAGTAATTAATTTATATAGTGTACCTTTTGTTGTTTTGTGAGCATAATAGTTATTACCAAGTTTACAATTTAAACACTGACTAAATTATATATATATTGTAAACTTGGTAATAACTTTATATATATATATATATATTAATCTAAAAATAAGTTTAGTTATATTATTGTGATATAAATATTATAATTTTATCAAATATTTTCGATGTAACAAATACAATTTTTCATTTTCAACCATATTTTATCCCGTGTAAGTTTACTATAATTTATAATGGAATACTTATTATATAATATATAAATGTACTCGAATGTACATATATATATTATATTTTGATGCTTTGTGACTTTAGATAATATTCTTGTTTTTTAATAGGTTTTTTTTTTTTGTTTTGTATTTATAAGATATTTATTTGCTTTATTTAAAATAAGAAATTCTAATGCGAGTTTTTATTGAAAATTTGTTGCATCTGAGTTTTCTGAAGTTTTAGAAAAATTTTATGGATTTCTTTTCAATTAAAATTAATGTAGATAATACACTTTATCTAAACATTTATGTAATGTATATTTTTATAAATAAAAATCAATTTGAACTAAATTTATACTTAACATGACTAATATTATCAATAACAAATATGTATTTTTAATTTTGAAATGCTATTAATAGAACAGCGTAATAATTGTAAAATATAGATGTTTAGATTATGAACATATTTTAGTTGAATATGTATGAAAATCGGTGAAAACATTTAGTAATTTTGTTTTTGATATAAGACATAATAATTTGAGTATAAATCAAGTAAGACACAAATATACAATACTATATTATGATATATTATGATGTCTTATAATCGAAAAATGTTTGTTTACCAATAGTATGTATTTTATTTGTACACTCTTATGGTAATAAAAATGATCGAAATATCTCAAATGTTTTTATACATATATGCCTACCGAACGACTATGTATCGAACATAAATGGTACTTTGAAGATGTAATTTTTCGATTTCCATAGTAGTATCTAGCCACAAAAAAAAAAAAAAAACCGGTAAAATTTGTCCTAAACAAGTTTTTGAAAAACTATATATGGCTCAGAACTATTTTTCATAAATGATAACTTATATCATTGTTTTTTAATTTATAATAAAAATATGAATACAATACATTCGACTACTTTGTCTTGAACTGATTAACCTGGTTTATACAAAGTTAATATTTTAAATATTACCTATTCCAAATACATAAAGATAAAATTGAATTTTAAAAAAAATAACAAAATATATTATACTCATATATAGATAAATATTTATATCTTAGTAGTATAATATACGCTATGTGGACAATTTACAAAAATAATCATAATTTTTACATTTTTCTATTGGAAATATATAAGTTAATAATAAAAGTAAACAATTCCTTGTTGTTGATAATGTGGATTTTATATTCATATTATACGATTTTTATTCACTCTAATATGCAGGTTCAACACATATTTCAAAAATAATAGGTAATATAAAAGTTCTAGATAACGGTATATTCAGCTATTTCATAGAAACTATCTTTCACAGTAAAATTGCTGAATTTATGCATCAATATTACTCCCCCGTAGTTTATTTCAATTTGTAATTTTTGGTTCATAATTTTTTTAAACACTATATTAAAATTGTTTTAAATTGTATAAATAAGTGCAAATCATTTTTAATTTGTCAATTAGCTGTAAATATGAATAAATATTCGTGATTATAAATGATATCCAAATTAATATAAGACAATATTAATTATAATAATATTGTAATGATATGCGTACACGTCCTAAAATTATAATATTCATCGAAACGTAAAATATATTATCAAATTATATTATTTTCATAAAAATGTAATAATCCTAAAATATTAATGTATTCAATAAACGATGAC